>ML413650.1:68754-177121 GCA_005239525.1 Nicotiana knightiana
GTTATCTTCAGTGTCACCTGAGATTGATATTCGGTGGAAGAGGCTTTGTACCCTGGTCATGGGTTCTTGATGTGTTTTTGCGGCCTTAGTGTGGTCGGTGTTATGGATGGGCAGACTTGTTGCCTTGTGTGGAAGGTCGTGGAAGCATGACTGCGAAAAGATTGTATAAAGTGTGACATGTAGTCACTGAATGGATTGAAGAATTGGACTGAGTTTAAAGAAGTGCAATATTGCTTAATTGAGAATTTATACCTGGAAGTTGTTCAGTTCAGTTGGTTGTGGATTGTGGGGTGTTTTTCCCGGCTATGATGGTTGTTCTCACGTATTATGAGAGAAAGTAGGTTAATGTCGACCCAGGTAAAGCTATTAGCTTAGTTTGGTGCGAGCAAGGTAGACTCAATGTTTGTGGATGGATTTAAATATGATTATGGGCTCCGTATGAGCCAGGCATGTTCATTTCAGTAGAGCGCTTTTCATGAAAAAGTATTAGAACAGCAGATGTTTCTCCGTCTTCGTCAAATTCATGTGATATTATGATTGTGCCATGTGAGTTGTGAAACGGCTTGATAATTTTCTATGTGTTGAGTTCCCGCGTAGTGGGATGTCATGTGAGCAGGATAGCTCTTGAGATCCAGAGTGTGTGTGTGTGTGTGTGTGTGTATATATATATATCGCACCTCAGTTGTGCTTGAGTTTTGTTGTGTGCGGCTTTATCAGTCTCCCCAGGTGGGTATTATGCACTTAGCGTGTTTGTGACCGATATTCGGTAATGAGTAATAATGAGCAATTCAGCTCCGTATATATTTCCTTATGTGAGTTTTATGATGGGATCGGGTGGCACACCGCCACGGGTATGTTATTTGGATCGGGTTGCACGCCACGACAGTGTAATGATGAGAAGGGTTAATATATATTTATTTTCTGGGAAAATTTCATATTAGTTGCGTGAGCTGAATAGTCCCTTCCTGAGTCATTTCTTATCTATCATGTTCGAGTTATGGCCTATCGGCGCGATGTGGTACCATGTGAGGCTGTTGGTCATGTTTGGGGTGATTTTTTTTCTGATCAGTTCACACTGGGTGAGACGAGATTATCAGATCAGGGATCAGTGCGATAAGGTTATGTGAAGTGTATATTAAAGAACAAATAACACTATTTAGGTTCGTAATGAGGTGATGATTCGATTCAAGATGAGTTATTCAATAATTTGTTAACTCTGCAGTTGGGTATGAATTTCTGTACATCTCCTCCGTTGTGGTAGTATCGTCAGCATTATAGCAAGATGCATGTATATTTGTTATAAGGTGCATCAGGAGCACCAGATTCGTGAAATTTTGGCTATTAAGGTTCAGGGAGTGCCATTATGGTCAGATGATGAGTTATGCGGTGCATGGTGCTGATTCAACAAAGGTATGCAGTCATGTTTTGGTATGTCGTCTGGTAGTTGATACGGTTTTTATATATTGGAACTAGGCCTGGCAAAGAATTTCAAGTGTTGGAACTGAATTCTAAGCTTATTATATGGATAAAGAAGAAATCTTCAGATTTGATCAAGCTAATGTGCTCAACTAGGTTATGGTAGCACGACAGGTGCTCGAGGTGTTAAACAGTGATTTCAGATAACTCCAGAGCAGTTCTTAACACGTTCGAGGACGAACGTCTGTTTAAGTGGGGGAGAATGTAACGACCCTACCGGTCGTTTTGAGCTCTAGTGCATCGTTCAGCAGTTTCAGGCAGTGAGCAGCTCCATTTCAGGTATTATGACTTGTAGGTGTGGTCGGAATTGAATTTCGGAAAGTTTAGAGTTGATTTGGAAAGGAAATTCTCATTTCAGAAGCCTTAAGTTGGAAGAATCAACTAAGATTGGAATTTTAAGTAAACGACCTCCAAATCAGGATTTGAAGGTTCCAATAGGTTTGTATGATGATTTCGGACTTGGGCGTATGTCCGTATCGGGTTTTGGATAACCCGGGAGCGTTTCGGCGTATATGTGGAAGTCAGCATTTTTGAAGGAATTTCCTAAGTTTGGCTTGAAGCACATTTCAGAGATGTTGATGTCCGTTTGGGATTCTGAGTCTCGGAATAGCTTCGTATGGTGATTCTGGAGTTGGGAGCGCGATTGGAAGTGAATTTGGATGTCCGTAGGTCATTTTGAAGTCATTTGGCTAAAGATAGAAATATGAAGGTTTTTGAGAAATCCGACCGGAAGAGGAAGATTTGATATCGAGGTTGGAATGCAATTTCGGAAGTTGGAGCAGGTCCGTAATGTCGAATATGACTTGTGTGCAAAATTTGGGGTCAATCGGACGTGATTTGATAGGTTTCGGCGTCGGATGCAGAAGTTTGAAAGTTCTAAGTTCATTAAGCTTGAATCGGCTGCGATTCGTGATTTCGATGTTGTTTGAGGTAATTTCAAGGCTCGACTAAGTCCGTGTGAGGTTATGGGACTGAGTCGTGTGATTGGACAGGGTTCCGAGGGCCTCGGGTGTGTTTCGGGGTGGTTCCGGGTTGTTTTCAAGTGTTTTTGTCCTGCTGTTTTTCTGGTGTTTGGGGGGTTCAGTGCGATCGCGGCCCTAGTGGTGCGATCACGGAGAAGGAATTAGAGGGGTTGGTAGTCTGGCTTATGCGATCGCACTTGGATGTATGCAATCGCACAGAGGAGGATTTTGGGGGTTGTTGCATTGGTCTATGCGATCGCAGCTATTCTTGTGCGATCGCACAAAGGAAAATAGGAGGCTTCAGATTTTGGCTTGTGCGATCGCAGTTTATGTTGTGCGATCACACAGAAGGATGCCTGGGCAGTGTATCATTTTAAACGGGACTCTTGGATCATTTCTCCTATTTTCATCTTGGCATGGCGATTTTGGGAAGCCTCAAAGGGGGATTTTCATCATACATTGCAAGGTAAGTAAATTCCTCCCATTTTTAAGTTAAATACAAGGATTATACATGAATTAGACATGGAAATTAGTAGGAAAATTGGGATTTTGGAAGAAAGACCTAAAAAATTGTATTTTGGATTTCTACCACGAATTGTGCTGGAATGTAGAGTAAATTGTATATTTGAACTAGTGGAGCTATGGGTAGATTATATCTTCGAGAAATTTCCGATTCCGGGTACGTGGACCCGAGGGCATTTTGGTCATTTCACTAAGCGGGGTTGGGAAATTATATAATTTGGAATTGTTGCAAATATTAGAGTATGTTTTCATTGGTTTGCCGTTATTGGGATAGTTTTGGGGCGATGTGCGTTCGCTGGAGTCGTCGGAAGGGCTTGGAAGCCGGTTATGGAATTTCGGAGCGAGGTAAGTCTCCTTTCTAACTTTCTGAGGTGGAATTGTTCCCCTAGGTGAATTAATTAGGTGATATTATCCTCGGGGGCTACGTACGCACGAGGTGATGGGAGTCCGTGCGTAGCTACTGTTATGCCATGTCCGGGTAGCCTAGAACCCACTAGCCTGCCTTATGTGTTGTACCCGTGATCCCGCTTGTATTACTTGACTGCTAATATAATCGAAATCGTAATTTGATATCTGAAGAAGACTAGAGTTCATTTTCTTAATCAGCATGAACGAGAATTGTTTTCTTCCGTGGATAATTGTATAATTGATAAAGTGATATTATTAAACATTACTAGACTTGGAAAATAAATTTCGAAAAAGGATTTAAACACTATTTTATGGTTTTTAAAAGAGAAATCTGTCATTTACTTGAGTATTTGTTTTCCCGACGTATTCGGGGTGGACTGTTGATTGTGCTTGGCTGCATGTGACCGCTTCGCAATTTACATTCTGCGAGCGGAGTGTTATTTCCCCCACTCTCATGGAAGCGGGACGTACGCCACGGCGGATTGAAAGATGCACTTATGGTTCAAGTCGTTCGACCCTCGGTAGTGCATAGACATGATTATTTTATTGAAAGATGCACTTATGGTTCTGGCCATTCGACCCTCGGCAGTTCATGGACATGAGTATTTTATTGAGAGGTGCACTTTTGGTACGGGCCGTTCGATCCTCGGCAGTGCACAGAGATGATTATTATGACGTCTTAGGCCGGTTGTCCTTATCCCGTATGCGCATGCTAAATTGTTAAATGTTTTTCATGGATTTTTAAAGTGATAAAAATATTTGGGGGAAAATGAGGAAGTGGTAACTGTTTGTTTACTTCCAGTATTTACTTGAATTTTCAGTGCCTTATATATATTGCTGCTTTACTACCTTTACATGCCTACCGTGCTCATCA
This sequence comes from Nicotiana knightiana, assembly GCA_005239525.1. NCBI lineage: Eukaryota > Viridiplantae > Streptophyta > Magnoliopsida > Solanales > Solanaceae > Nicotiana > Nicotiana knightiana. The sequence continues at coordinate 72,997 of ML413650.1, forward strand.
TATGTTGTTAACTAATTTGCTGGACCTTAGTGAGTGTCTAATTCGACCTCTCGTCACTACCTCTCTGAGGTTAGGCGGGCGACTTACCGAGTACACGTTGTTTTTGTACTCATGCTACACTTGTTGTGTATTTTATTGCACAGGTACTTTCATAGCAATGTGGAGGACTTAGAGACTTAGGCGAGCTGCATCATTCGGAGGTGATCCGCAGCTGACAGAGTCTCTCTCGTACTGTATTTATTACATTATTTTAAATTTTCTTGTCCAATTTGTATTTCGGACAGGCCTTGTGATGATTGTATAAATTCTTAGAAATTGCTCATGTACTTGTGACACCGGGTTCTGGGATGTGTTGGGATATATTTGCTAAAGTGTAGTATTCAAACCATTGTTTTACTTAACAGAATTTTATTTGGTTAATATGTAATAAAGTGAAAGAAAATGTTTTTCATAAATGTTAAAATCGGAAATTTATTTCAATTATTTAATGATTGGCTTGCCTGACAATGACGTCCGGTGTCATCACGACCTTAGGGATTTTGGGTCGTGACAGGAGCACAACAGGTGCGTTCCAGCAAAGTATATCGTGCTTCATAGGATGTGAACTTCTTTCTCAGATAGTATATGGCCTGCTCTTTTCTCCCCGTCTCATCGTGTAGTACCAATACACAACCATAAGCCCCATCTAGTACAGACAAATAGAGTAGCAGAGGTCTCCCAGGTTCCGGCGGGACAAGGACTAGTTGTGTGGACAAATATTCCTTGATTTTTTCAAAATCTTTCTGATATTCTTCAGTCCAACTTGTTGCGGCATCCTTCTTTAACATTTTGAAAATCGATTCACAGATCACAGTTGATTGCGCTATGAAACGGCTGATGTAGTTGAGACGCCCTAAGAAACTCATCACATATTTCTTGTTCCTTGGAGGTGGAAATCTTGACCTTTGATGGGTCTAACTCAATTCCTCGGTGGCTGATGATGAATCCTAACAACTTTCCAGTAGGGACCCCAAAAGCACATTTTGTGGGGTTCAACTTCAAATTATACCTTTGAAGCTGATCAAAGAACTTCCTCAGGTCTACTATGTGATATGTACCCTTCCTGGATTTGATTATGATGTCTTCCACGTACATTTCTATCTTCTTATGTATCAGGTCGTGGAAAATGGTTGTCATGGCCCTCATATAAGTGGCTCTAGCATTCTTCAGGCCAAACGACATCATTTTGTAGCAGTATACTCCCCATGGCATAATAAAGGCTTTCTTCTCAGCATCTTCTTCATCCATCCAGATCTGATGATATCCCGCGAAGCAGTCCACAAAAGACTGGAGTTCATGCTTGGCACAGTTGTCGATCAGTATGTGTATATTGGGAAATGGGAAATCATCTTTAGGACTTGCTCTGTTTAAATCTCAATAGTCAACACATACTCGAACTTTCCCTCCTTCTTCGGAACTGGCACGATATTAGCCAACCAGGTTGGATATTCAACCACTCTGAGAACCTTAGCTTTGATCTTCTTGGTGACCTCTTCTTTAATTTTCAGACTCATCTCGGGCTTGAACTTTCTGAGCTTCTGCTTTACAGGTGGACACATAGGGTTGGTAGGTAGTTTATGAGCCACTATAGATGTGCTCAAACTAGTCATATCATCGTAAGACCATGCGAAAATATCTTCATATTCTTTCAGGAAACGAATGTACTCTTCTTTCTTTGATGGCGATAGGTGAATGCTTCCACGAGTTTCCTTGACTGTTTCAGAATCTCCCAAATTGACTATCTCGGTTTCATCCAGAATGGACTTAGGCTTGTTCTCAAAATTTTCTACTTCTCTGACAATTTCCTCAGGTATTATATCTTCTTCTATTTCCTCTAAATCACTATCCTTATGTTGCATTGTCTTATTGCATGTCACAGTTGTCGGTTCATCAAGACAAGTAATAATAACGTTGTAGAGAGAAAAATATAAAGGATAATAATAAATACTAGAACAGCAAACCATTGATAAATACTAAAACGTCAAGCAAACGCAATTTAATGATCCGAACAATTATTTCAAAACAAGACGGTTAAAATAAAACACTGAACAATGTCTTAAATGTCCATAAAATTGTTTTCAAAATAAATGATGCTAATGGCCAGGCTACCCAGGAACTCGGCGGGCCCTTGATGGTGTAGCATTCCAATGTTTGAGAACAGCCCCCTTCTCCACTGTCTGGATGATGAGGCATTCCCCCTCCTCCTCCTTAACTATTGCACTGTAGTCCATGTCTTCATCTCCCAAGAACAGATTCCTTATGCCAACTAGAACTTCATCTTCTTCATATCCCTACATCATGTTGGCTTGATGAAATGACCGGCTCAAATGTGGTACCGGCTGCTCAAGAGGGTAATAAGGACCACGCCATGGCGGCGACCAATCATTATACTCCTTCCAGGTGTATTGGTATCCAAGCCCAAAGGTTGTGTCGTAACGCTTTAGCTGTATTGGTTTAGTGATACCCTGGAGATTCTTGACGAGACCCTTAGTGGGTTCATACCCTGTCCATGCCAATATACTTTCTATCTTGATACTCCACCATTTATCTTTCTCAATCGCGTTGACACGCTCAATGCGATGGTATGTTTCTCCACCCAACTTCCTTATATTCTCAACGACCGGAACAGTTATATGGGTGTAAATAGGGTTACTTTCGTCCCCATGAATGATTACTTCCTGATGATTCTATTCGAACTTCATGTCCTGGTGTAGAGTAGAGGCTACGGTCCCAGCAGCATGTATCCAAGGTCGTCCTACAAACATATTGTTTGTATCGGATATGTCTAACACTTGAAATTCAACATCAAACCAGGCCTGGCCCATTTGTAAACAGAAGTTTGTCTCCCCAATTGTGGCCCTTTGGGACCCATCGAATGCTTTCATTTTCATACTCTCTACTCGTATCCCATGCAAACCCTTACCCAACCTCTTCGAAGTGGTTAATGGACATATGTTGAGACTTGAACCCCTATCTATCAGGACCCTGACAATGAATTTGTCCTCACGCTGCACTGTGATATGCAGTGCCCTATTGTGACTCAATCCTTCCAACGGAAATTAGTCTTCATGAAAAATGATCTTATGGCTTTCCAATACCTATCCTACCATTTTGGCCATCTCCCCACTGGTAATGTTATTGGGTACATAGGCTTCGTTCAACACTTTCATCAACTCATTCCTATGCACCTCGGAGTTCTGCAGTAGTGATAGAATGGATATCTGAGCGGTGGTTTTGTTCAGATAATCAACCACAGAAAACTCTCTTGCTTGCACCTTTCTCCAACGATCGTCCAGGCCAGTTTCAATGATAGGCGGCTTAGAAGTGGCTTCTTTACTTGTCCCTCCCAAATGCTCGGGCGTATAAACCCTACCAGTTCCAATCATGCCTTGTGTTGCACCTGTTTCCTCCATTTTTGCCTTTCTTTTCCTTCTCGCTTCTGCGGTATAGTCTCAGGGTATAGCATTGGACTTATAGGATGGTGTAGGTGCTACCGTCACGGTGAAGGGTGTCACTTCCACCTCGAACGGAGTTGGCGCGGCTGAGGGCGTTGTTACTTCAACCTCAAACGCAATTGGTGTGGCTAATTCGACCTCAATCGGTGACTGAATTTGTACCACGATAGGTGTGAGAGTGACTAGAGGTATTTTAGGATTATCCCCTTCACGAGTGAGTCCAATTGACCCTTCTGGATCCCATTCTTCATCAGTTTCTATCACATTTACCCCCTCGCCCCTGTGATCCAGGAGAGGATTTTTACAGACATTAGGTGCAGCCTCTTTTGCTTGTACAACCTTGGTGACAATCAATGTCTGGATATTATCCTTCAAAGTGCGACATTCATCAATAGTATGACCTTTCATGCCTGAGTGGTGGGCACATATCTTGTTTGGATTAATCCACTGAGAGGAATTTTCCATAGCAACAGTGGGAATGGGAGTGACATAACCAGCAGCCCTCAGTCTCTCGGACAATTAGTCGATGGGTTCAACAGTTGGGGTGTATTTCCTGGGCGATCTACTGTCGAAATTTGGTTTAAGTTTTTGGTAGTTTTGGCGGGCTGGTGGTGAGTGGTAGTATGTTGGCTGGGTGTTATAAGTATGGTAAGTGGCGGAAGGTTGTTGTTATCTGGGAGGTGAAGAATGATATGTGGGTGGGGGTGTTTGGTATGTAAGAGGAGACTTTGTAACTTAGGCCACCATCACTGCCCCTACTTCCTTCTTTTTAGAAATACCACCTGGCTACAAGGCTTTGTTTGTAGCCTGGAGTGCTTCAAAATTTGTCACAATTCTGCTCTTAATCCCCTCTTTGATTCTTTCTCCCAATTTGATGATGTTAGAATATTTATGGTTTTCAATAACCATCAGTCTCTCGTAATACTGTGGATCCTGAGCTCGGACAAAGAACTTATTCATATGTTCTTCTTCCAGTGTTGACCTTACTTTCGCAGCTGCAGACCTCCATCGAGTAGCATACTCGTTGAAAGTTTCTGTAGGCTTCTTCTTAAGATTCTGAATGTAGAAAATGTCTGGCGCGTTTTTCGTGTTAAACCTAAACTGATCCATAAAATCTAATGCCATGCTCACCCAATTAACCCATTTCTTCGGGTTTTGACTGATGTACCAAGACAGGGCATCCCCAGTGAGGCTCCTCATGAACAGCTTCATGCGGATTCTTTCATCTTTGCCAACCCCTACGAGTTTGTCACAATATGTTCTCAAATGTACCTTCGGATCACCTGTCCCGTCGAATATTTCGAACTTAGGAGATCTGTAACCCTATGACAGTTCTATGTCCGGCTGAATGCACAAATCCTCATAATTCAAACCCTCGACGCCTTTACCATCTTCGACACTTTGGACTCGTCCAGTAAGCTTCTTGAGTTCCTCCGCCATGTTCTTGATGTGCAGGTCCTTCTCGGCAGACTCCGGTGTGTACAGGGTCTGTTGTAGAGTGTGAGGTAAGGTTTCCACGTAACTGGGGTTGCTTTGATGGACTCCAGGAATTTGGGCATAGTGGTGGTCGTTGGTTGAGTTTTGGGATCAGGGGTAGGTTGTGGTGCGTTTTGAGGAGTGTGATAGGTGGTGGTTTGTGGATACTGGGTTGGATGGTGATGATGTTGTGGAGGAGTCGGTACTAGTGGAGGATTGGGATTTTGAGGAGGTATGGCATATTGATGAGGTGCGGGAGGATTTTGCGGGTGTTAGTTTTGTGTGTTCTGGGGAGGTGCTGGGTTTTGGGCATTTTGTTGGTTGATGTCGGGGAGTTCAGGGTAAGGGAAAGGTTTTCCAAGTTCCGGACCTGCTCAAGTTCTCCTCATAACTCCAGTATTTTCTATTCTAACCGTAAGACCAAGTCGTTTTGTTCCGGAGTACTCCGACCATCTGAAGTTTCGACATTCTTTGTGTGAGTAGCATTGTCTTTCCTGATACCGCTCATATCATCCATTTTGGCTTTTCCTTTGTTTTTGGGATCACTTGGAGGAGGAGGAGGTGGTGGAGGACTTATGGATCTAGTATGATAAGATGACGATGTCAGTATGCACGAACCCACCTTAGGGAATAGTAATAAACAAAAGAAAACAAAACAAAAGGTAACCAAGTCAGTAGGGAGTATTAGAAGGATGTTTGCGATATTTAAACACGTATTGCGGAATTATTAATTCGCGTCCTAATTTGGGGGACCTCATTATGCCTGAGGTAGGCCTAAGAGACATATAGATTTGGTGAAAATTGATGTCAATAACTGCGTCATTTCATTAATATGAAAAATGAACCAAATCTCTACTAAAACGACTATAATGAGAAAAAGTTACTAATGGCATTTGCCTTATTACATTCAAAGTCTAAAACGAGTCTAGAAAGTAGTAAAACATTGTTCCTAATCTATTTTGTCCCAGAGGTACCTTCTCCATGATTGGCCTTCTTGGCCCTATCAATCAGGTTCCACAGGTCGCGCATGTCCAACAGCAGATAAGTCCTTGCTAAATACCCTCCTTCGCTTCCCTCTTCATTCTGACAGTCCAGGATCCTTTTCCTCATCTTTCCCTCAAGCTTCATCAACGCCTACTCCAGATATTCCAATCACTCTGTTGATTTAGTGGCGATTTCTCTCCAACCATTGATTGTTCCCATGTCCACTTTATGTTGTTCCAAATGCCTGACTTCAGACTCGAAAGCCCTTTTGCGCAACATTTTATATTTGACTTGTGCTTTAGCAGCATCATCAATAACCCTATTTTTTAGATTAACCCCTGGCTTGACGTCCCCGCTATATCATCTACCAACCATGATGGATAGAAGTACACATGGCCGGCATGATACCGATCTGGCTCGATGGTATCTTTCTCCACAATGATCTTTTGATTCCACATATGTTATGCCTCGAACTTGAACGTAATGGTGTTCCCCTTGAAGTCTGCTTTGTACTGGACCATGTTGGAAACCCGAGGTATAACCTGCTTTCTCCCAGCTTGCCTCATTACCGTTATAGGAGCATAAAGGTAGATTCCTCTTAACCTGATCAGCACTAGATGAGTGGTTTCTCTTGATCTGATGATGAACTCGCTGCTTGGGAACCATTCGAACATCCAATGCACCTTTTCATCAGTCAGATTGCTAAAGAAATGTACCCAGCTTACAGCATATCCTGGTTGTGCAAACCAATTTGGGATAAAAGTCATTCTCTTCGGATGATGGTAGGCTATGTGATAATTCCATGGTCGTCACGGAAGTGTTCTAACAACCATACCTGCAACAACAGATTGCAACCCTCGAAGTGCCCATACCTTTTTTTGCAGCGGTCTGGGGCTCGGTACATCTCAGCTAAGCATAGGGACGATGGTTTAAGTTTAACCCTCAATTCCCTCCATTAAATTCCTAGCGACAGTAGCTAGCCAAGTGTGGATCCTTTCCCCTTTCATTGGAAATACCAGCATCCCCAGAAAACAGACAATGAATAGGAAGACCCGGCGGCGTGTCCAACCCAAAGAAGTAATGGCAAGTTCCTCATGGTGAAGGCGGTATGACTTGCTATGCCTGCAGTGTTCATAAAGGAATTCAAATGGTGTGTATGACTTCTTCAGACTGAATAATTCATCATTTTTCTTAAAACCCATCATTTTCAAGAAACCTCGGGAAGTGCGGTTTTCCGATACCAATAAACCAGGATTGTCCCATAGGAGCCCAGTGAAGCCTCCTATTTCCTCTAAAAGAGGGGTCATCTATGTCACCAAAATGGAAGACATCTCTTTTCTCATCCCAAAACATGGTGGCGGCCTCAATCAATGCGTTGTTTGGCTGAATGTCTAATAAGGAGGGTAGGTTCCCGAGGACCATTTTCACATGGTTCTTGTCGCTAGGTGAGAGGTTTTTCAACCAATCAAGCAGCAAAGGTGGGATGTTTTGAACCATGATGAACCTGGGGACATCGTGCCTCATTTTTGCAAAATAAATAGAGTTATCCCTTTCCCCTTCGGATTTGACTATTTACACATTAATGATCAGCATACCGACATGTTTTCTCCAAATAATGCACATATCGTGATAGTGTCCGTTGGGATTATGGAAATCCTGGTGGACTTTGGACAAGGCTTGCCTTAGCGGGTTATCACGCGGACATCATTCTAACCCATACTAGGTTTGGACATGATGCATGCACAGTCAATATTAGAGTAGGGGTTCTAAAATAGTCTAGATCGGTACCCTCAAGTGGAAAACTTGAGAGGGAAAGGCACAGAACCGTCGATTGCACAGCTGATCCACTAGTTTTACCGCAAATAAGCCTTTCCAAATTTAAAGGGTGATTTTGGAAGAGCACGGACACTCATCAAGCGCCGCTATGGTATTAATTGGGCATAAATAGAATATGATGTGGAGCATGCTTTATGCAAAGATAAAAAACACGTTGTCAAATATTTTGCATGATGAAAACAATAAATGCAGTATTAAATGAGACGTAAAAGACATGAAAAGAAAGGAAAACAAGAAGAAGTTAGTTCGTGCAATGTGAAAATTGTAATAAAATAAGTGAGGGAGAAAGGTGGAAAGAGACATGATGTAGAAATTTAAAAGGTGACTTGGAGAAAATAAGTATGACTAGAAAAAAGGAATACGCATGTTAGAGCCAATTTGAGCAAAGAAAGGAAGAGAAAAGAAGGGATTTGCATACGAACTCAAATAAAGGGAGAAGGGGAAGGTTGTGCATGCAGCAATAAAGGGAAACGGGAGCGGATATTCATGTGGCAGCAAAAACAATAAAAAGGAAAAGGAAGCACGTTTATCAGAGAAGACTAATTCATATAAACCAAATTTGCTATGGTAAGAGCCTCTATTTCTCCAGCAGAGTCGCCATGTTGTCGCACCTCTTTTTCTCGCGAAATCGGGTTTTGACATGTGACAACTCTTTTAAAGAGGTATTAAAGAGGAGAGTCACCACCTAACTATTTAAGGTGTGTTAGGGTACCTATTTGCATATGACTCAGGTTTGACTAGTTTGCATCACCAAAGATCGGGTAAGGGCTCAAAATTACCTCGAAGAGAAGGTGTTAGGCACTCTTCGAGGTCCACAACTGTGGGTCCCGGCCGAACTTGAATTATATGAATTAATCAGATAAAGAAAGAAAGAGAAAAACAAGAAGTTTGGGAAATTTTATTATCAAAAGACTTTGAATAAATACAAACACTCGATTCAAAGACAAATAGGGATTAGATGGGGGGTCCTATGTTTTGTAGCCTAAAGGATCACCCCGTGCAATATAAATAATACTTCGTAACTCCCTCGAGATGGGGTGTTACTCGTATTATTCAGTGGGTACAGACTATCATCTCCTGCTACCCTATTACTATCTTTAAGTTATTACCTAAAGCGCACTAGTTAATTCTAAATCGTGCCTTATGTGTGCACTACCCGTCTCATACCTATGGTCCAGAAGGCATTTGGACCTCTATTTTGGGTGGTTCTAGACTTGACTTAGGTTGCTCAGAAAATGTTAGAAGCTAGGCGACAATTTAAAACAGATAGGACTGAAATTAAATCCAATTAAGGGCTCAAATTAGCCTTCGCAATTAGACACACAAACAGATTTCTGTGTAGGATATTAGGAAGTTTCAGAATTGAGGGGAATTGCAGTCGTAAAACTCTATAGACATGGTTTCTATATGATCTGATTCAGATATGCAGGCCATTTTTAGACCTATGATTTCTAAATTACTAGTTTGTAAGTGCCACATGCTGCTAAGTCGCTTATTACAGATTATAAGTTGATAAATCTATAGGCATGATCTCTGAGTGGTTTACATAATAAGGGACAGTAAAACTTATCGGAAGTGCTCGTAAATTCTTATGCTTCCCAATAATCGCGTGAATAAACAATAAAATAACATTTGAAGAGTCCAATATTAGTACTTTACAGCTAATAGTGATATCCTATAGGCATGATTTCTAAAGATTGGCGATTGGAACTGATTCTCATACATTTTTGCTCATGTAAGCATGCTTTCTTAATGGACAATATGATGCAATGGAGAATTATGTTAAAATCTTATAGGCACGATATCTATTGAGCATGGTGCAGATTAAGGAGCAGTCATTAGCATTTATCTCCTATAGGCATTCTATCTAGCAACATATAGCAGTAGACACAAGACTAGATAAAGCACTTATGCATTGATAGTAAACCAGTTATGTGGGTGTGTGATTCCCCTAATGACATAATTTCTAATAGTGCACAAAGAGACTTAAACGGCACATATAGCAGGTTGGATAGCAAATAAATCACACAAATCCTATAGGCATGCTACCCTTTTCATGCAAGTATTAGGATATACCCATTTTCCAATTTCACTAACACCCCAATTGTTATTACATAATTATTACAGACCCAATAATGAATATGATTACAAAAATGGTACAAGTAATATCAGTAGGCCCAAGACAGGCCCAAAGGGATACCCGGCATTTGCCAAGCCTTCAACTAAACTCTTTCTCCTCCAATTAGCACACTCAAATCTCAATAGGGGCCATATCCATCAACATAGCCCAGAAACCATAGGAGAACTCAAACCAAACCAAACAGCCATAGGTTGATCATAGGATCCAGAAACCAATCACTTAAACAAATCAATTTGCACATTTAATAGACAAAAAGAGGGACAGAACTTAGTAGTAGATAAAATGACCAAATAACCTTAAGCCCTAGTGTGTCAGAGTTCACAAGGGTCTCAAAATGGACCCCGAGCAATGCTCACACTAGGGAGGTTAATAGAAAAAGCTTTAGTGGCACTGGCTTTTAGCCGGCCAAAAGTTATAGGTTCAGAGTAGAGTAAGTAGCCAATGAGAGTAAAACATAGTGATCAAATGGGAGAGTTTGAAGAGGTGCATTTGCATTTTAGAAACATACATTGCAGAGGTGATTACACAATTAACATACCAGCAATGAGGACAAGCAAAACTCAAAAGACAGGTTGATATCACAAGTTCACATTTAGCACATTGAGGCAGAGAATATTTGTAGGAAGCAAGGGAGGATTATGACTTCTGGGATTACAAACTAATATACAAAGATGCATTATGCCCAAACAAGATTGAAATAGAGCACTAACTTAACAGATTCAAAGCCTAAGGGTTCAAATTATGCTGAACACCAGAATTTAAAAAAACCAACTCATATCAACAAGGCAAAACAGAGTCAAATGTCATGAGGGAAACTCAAGTTAAGAAGTCATTCTAAAAGGTTCCAACTAGTTTCTAGGGAGTACATAATTGGACAAGCTAAAGACATATTGAGTGATGAAAATAATTATAGGAGCAAGTCCTAGCTAGAGTGAAGGTCTTAAAATAGATTAGGACATATTATAGATACAAGTCAATCACTATAGAGACCCAGGACAAAGCAGGAAACAAATTGATGCCATATAGCCAATGTAAACATTTAAAGTGCCAATACATTAGGCTAAACGGACTTCAAATAGTCTAAATTGTTCAATTTAAGCATAAACACATCTCTGAACTGGCAGTTTAGGCATAAGTAAATGCTAGAGTGGTTCATATCACAAACAGATTCGATGCTTGCAGGGTTACATATAGATATAATCTAGAAACATATTAGGTTATGCAATTTTAGGGGTATGAATATGTTAATCATGAACACAAGAGAATGAATATTGCAAAGGCTAAAGAACTCACCAGTTACTGATTGACAAGTAGACAAACAAGCAAGAACAGACTCCACAACACTTTGAACATCAACAAAGAGCAGTACAACTCAGGACCTTAGTGCGTCAAGTTCTCAAGGGCTTCAAAGGAACTCAGGGTAGTGCTCGCACCAAGGAATGTCGAAAAATAGAATTATGGTGGCCTTGGCTTTCAACCAGCCAAGAGCAAAACTGTAGAACAAGAGAATAAGGGAATAGCAGAATGAAAACCTTCAGCTTTTAGTGAAAACTTGACGATTAAAGCTTGTCCAGAAGGGAATGAGGGAGGGGTTTATATAGAAGTAAAATTGGATGCATAAACAAGGAAAATAACTTATTAAACATAGGTAAGGAAAGAAATCAAGTAAAAACAGACGAAGAAAAGGGAAAAATCTCGCATGCCAGTAGAATAACAGAAAGGAAAAGTATGAAACTCCAAACCCTAGTTAGGGTTTTAAACTCGAAATCGGCCAACTGGTATGAAGAATCCAGTTCATCTCGCGTATATGGACGGGATATCATACAAATCTTCAAGATTGAGTCGATTCTCGTCCGATATAGAGGTGGTATTTGCCAAAATTAGGCAAATACCTAAGCAATACCAAAATCGCATAACCAGTACCCCAAGGATCCATAATGGTAAACAAACAAAGGTCGAATCCCATTATTAGTGGGATTGGGAGAGAGAATTAAGGGGAGGCGGATAGGGTTTCTGTTTGGGAGATGAGGGGATGTTCATAAGAGGCGAAAATAAGAAAAAGGGATTAGGGTTCGGGGTAATTTAGAAGGGGTTGGTTTATTAGGGGTCGTTGATCATTTGAGATCTACGGCCAGGATCAAGGGAGTGAGGCGGGTTATTTAAAAGGGGTCCGATCGGGTTGGGTAGAAGAAGTATGATTTGGGCTTGGGATTATTGGGCTAGGCTGCTGGGCCAATTTGGGTCTGAAAATAGGTTAATATTGTGCTATTATTTAAATACCCAAAATTTATCAAAATGATTTATAAAATTCTTAATAAGTAAATAAAAATATTATTTGTACACTGAAATGCTTAAAATAATAACTTTGTATTATAAAAATATAAAAATGCTATTTAACATTAATAATACAAAATAAAGAGCGATTATATATGAATATAGGTCATTATTGCAAAATTAGATAAATAGCTTAAAATGCTAATGTTATTATATGAAATGAAATAAAAATATTTGAAACATATATTATAGGTGCAGAATAATAATTTTAGGTAACTAAATCATCACAAAATAATTTATAGGGATAATTACCAAATATTTATATAATTTCAATGCAAGAAAATTAATTTAAAGCTCTAAAAATTATGAAAAATTATAGAAAATGCTTGTATAGATTTGTAAACTAAATAATGATGCAAAAAAAACTACTATTTTGAAAGTATATATTTTGAAAAAATATAAGGGCAAAATTGGGTATCAACAAGGCTCGACACTTACCAGTACATGGGGTTGGTTGTACTGATACTACACTGCACTCTGTGCAGATTTTGGTATTGGTCCCAGTTGATCGAGAGGCATAGCAGTTCGGACCGAATCACCGGAGACTCAAGGTAGATCTGTCGGCGTTCACTGACCTTGAAGTCCTTCTCTATCTTTTCTGTTTTACTGTTTTCTCTAGTTCAAACAGTTGTACTTCTTCATTATGCAATCGAGTCTTCCATGCTCTAAAAATCCTTCGCATAGTGTCTACAACAAGAGCTTGCAACACATGTTCTCGCGTACCACTAGCTTCAAATTTATCTTAAAACAAATATGTAAAGCTATTGAAAGTAAATAAAATGTATGATATAAAGTCAATGTGATACTGAAAGTAAATTATTACTTTAACCTTCAACCACTACTTCTCCATGCTTTGCAATTATTGCTTTCCAATCACTATCTCTGAATGAGATAATGCTCCACATAATCAAGTCACAGTAATTTACAATATCCCTAGACCCTGGACCTACAGCTCTCACAATGTCATATGGAATGATGATGGGAATTTTACTGCCATACTTAGTTTTCATATCCACATGTAGAGTTTTGTATCTCCCTCTGCCTTTTTTATTATCTCTGTTTTCACAAAGATTACCCTCACAAGAATAAGAAAATTTCTGTCATACTCACTTAATAAGTAGATTTATTCTACATGACTTTAATTTTTCATGGTTAGATCATACAGAATGATTTTAGGTTCAGAATTTGATGGGCAAAATAACTTTTCTAAACCCGATAAATTACGCATGTGTTCTTTTATCACATCTTCAGATTGCTCAAGAAATAGAACTTTCAATAACATTTACATTGACTTGGGAATACATAGAACTACAATTAACATGATTATATCCAGCTAAGCACCATGAAAAGTTTGTATAGAAAGTGTAAAGCTGAAATATTGCAGAATACAGTGGTTTCATCTCTTAACAAGAAGCACAAACTGATAACTGAAAGCAGCACCAACAGTTACAACAACAGTAGTATAGCGTTACGCTTTCCTTACGCATGCGTACATCAATCTAGTGATGTTCATGTCTTCTCCAGTAAACAACATGAAACATAATTGAGCGGATATACAATCATAGTCCAAAAGGAAAGGTGGAAACTCATACTGTCTCTTTTTCTTATCCACCCCAGCAACTTAAGCATCAGGCAGGAAAGAATTAACTGGGCATTTTTTCATAGATGATTAATAAATTGTGATGACCCAAAAGGTCATCCCTTATTTTATAAGTCAAAACTGTGTTCCAAGGCCTTAAAAACCTCCTTTTATCTCACATCGTTTTGCGTGTACAGCCTGGCCGTACATCTGGGAAGCTTTTATATGAAAAACTGAGAAAATGCTAATTTTTGCCTTTAAAATTTGATTTAAGTTGACTTCGGTCAACATTTTGGATAAACAGACCCTGACCCATGATTTGACGATCCCGGAGGGTCCGTAGGAAAATATGAGACTTGGGCGTATGCCCGGAATCGAATTCCGAGGTCCCAAGCCCGAGAAATGAATTTTTGAAAGAAATTATTTTTATGAAAATACAAAAGTTTTTGGAAATTTGGTTATATCTGAAATTTATGATATCGGGCATGTATTTTATTTCCCGAGACCGGTACAGGTTCAATATGATATTTAAGTCTATAAAATTTGGTAAGAAACGGATGTCGTTCGACGTGATTCAGACCCGTAGTTGTGAAATTTGATACTTTGAAAGTTTTGAGATTTTTCTTTGATTTCTATGTTAAATTCGTGGTTTAGGATGTTATTTTGGCGATTTGATCGCACAAGTCTGTAGGATTTTTTTGGGGTTGTGTGCATGTTTGGTTTGGAGCCCCGAGGGCTCGGGTGAGTTTCAGATAGGCGTTGGAGTGTTTTGTACTTAGAAAATTCTGATGTAGCTGTTGTTTTTGGTGTTCTTGTAATTGTTCTTCGCATTCACGGTGCAACTCACGCAAATGCGATGGACACACTGGGCTGGGGCTGGATTTCTCCTACGCAAACGCGAGGCCTGGGTCGCGAACGCGGAGCAGTGGGAGGATTGCTCGACGCAAACGCAAACGCGACTGGCCACACGCGAACGCGTAGCATAATGGGACCTAGGGGAGGGGAGTTTAGTTCCTCCATGCGAACGCGGCCTGTGGCCCGCGAACGCGTAGGCCTGGGGGATTAAGCCAATGCGAACGCGGCCAAGGCACGCGAACGCATAGAGTAAGTGCCCAGTCTTTTAAAAACAGTAGAAAACGGGATTTCCTCAAATTTTCATAACTCTTTCACTAAAACTCGAACTTGGGAGATTTTTGAAGAGGGATTTCACCACAAAATCATAGGTATGTGTTCTTAGACTCGTTTTCTTCATTTTCCATTAATGCCCATTAGATTTCTAGACCTAAATCATGTTCTTAAGGGTAGAAAATTGGGGATTTGGGTAGAGCTAGAGCATTTTGAATAATTAGAATTTAGACCTCGTTTTGGAGTCAGATTCCGAAACTAATTACATATTCGGGCTCATGGGTGAATGGGTGATCGGGTTTCGGTCTGAACCTCGTGTTTTGACCAAGTGGGCCCGGGGTAAATTTTTTACTTTTGGGAAGAATGATGGAAAACCTATAATTAAGCATTGGGATTGAATTATTTAGCATTTATTGATGTTATTAAGCTAATTATCCAGCTACAATTGAATTGGAGGCGAATTCTAAGGGGAAAGCGGTAATCGGGGCTTGAATTTGATCGTGGATTTCGAGGTAAGTGTTTGGCTTAACCTTAGCTTGAGGGAATATGTGTTGTGTCCTATTTTCTATGTGTAAGTATCATGTTCAACGTATAGGTGAGGTGACGAGTACCTATACGTTGGTGTCAAGCATGCCCATGAGTCGAATATTGGGATTTATGTGATTTTTCGTTAAGTAATACTTGAGTTTCACTTTATAGCTATCCATGTTGGTGGTTATTTCTTGATATTGAACAGTGTTGAATATTGGTTTCAGTTGAAGTTGTTTATGTGAAGTTATGTACTAAGTGAGATTGGTTATAGTTGTTTTTCCCTTGTCGGGATGGTATTGATTCCACTGTTGGCTCCCTTGTCGGGACGTTATGGTTTTAATTTTGTTTAATCTGTTAATTTCCTTGTTGGATTGCTGTCATTTGATGTGTTTGGATGAGGAAGAGTGAGAAAGAACGAAGGGTGATGCCATGCGTGAGATTGTGAGTGAATGTTAATGCACGAAGGGTGATGTCGTGCCGATATTGTGATTGTAAAAGCACGAAGGGTGATGTCGTGCCATGATATGAGTGATAATGCACGAAGGATAATGTCATTCCATGATTATGTGAGGTAAAAGCACGAAGGGTGATGTCGTGCTGAATATATTGATTCCGATGGTGAGGACGAGAGTAAAAGCACGAAGGGTGATGTCGTGCACTTGCTTTTGTGTTACTATTTCTGTTGCTTAATTGATATCTAATTTGTGCTTTATCTCGTTATTTCTATTATCTGATATTTCCTCCCCGCAGCATGTTCCTCTTTCCTTTATGCTTAGCTGCTTATTTCTCGTTGTTATTATTTTCTCCGTATACTATTAAACTGCATAGGTGATTTGATTTTCGTGTCCTAGCCTCGTCACTACCTCGCCGAGGTTAGGCTTGGCACTTACTCAGTACATGGGGTCGGTTATACTTATACTGCACTCTGCACTTTTGTGCAGATCCCGGTACTGGACTCTTCGGACCTTAGATCAGGGTTGTTGCTTTTAGTCCAGTGGAGACCCCGAGGTAGTTCCGCAGATGTCTGCAGGCCTTGGCGTCCTCTCCTATTTCGTTTATATTCTGTTTTTATTTACTTCTGAGACGGATGTACACTTATATTTTGTTCAGACTCCTGTTTGTAGTATTCATAGACAGTCTATGAGGTTGTGACACATGTTCTGGAGTACTTTGGTTCTGGATTTCGTATTAGTATTATATCAAACTGTTGAATTATGTTATCTCGTATTTTATATTCTGTGATTTTACTATAAAGTTTGGTAAAAACTGTTAAAGGTGAAGGAATAAGGTAATTAATTAGTAACGGTGGCTTGCCTAGTGGGTTCAATGTTAGGCGCCATCACGGTCCCGATGGTGGGAAATTCGGATCGTGACAAGTTGGTATCAGAGCTCTAGGTTGCTTAGGTCTCACAATTCACGGACAAGCTTAGTAGAGTCTGAGGGATCGGTACGGAGACGTCTGTGCTTATCCCCCATAGGATACAGAGGTTAGGAATGACTTCACATCTATTCTTCTCTGTCGTGCGATTTTATGTCTCAAAACTAACTGAATCTCTACTATATTCTCTCGTAGATGGCGAGAAAAAGTGCTTCTTCATCCACTGAGCAGCAGCCCTAGTCTCCAGTTGCAGCTCCTACGAGGGGCCGGGGACGAGGCCGAGGCGTGCTAAAAGCCGAGGCAGGGGCAGAGCTCAGCCTAGAGCAGCAGCCCCAGTGGCAGAGCCTCAGGTAGAGTTTGATGATGAGGTTGTTGCCCAGACAGTCCCGGTTGGGCCAGCTCAGGTTCCCGAGGGGTTCATTTCCACCCCAGTACTCCAGGATGCTCTGGTCCATCTAGTGGGCCTCATGGATAGTGTCGCTCAGGAATGTTTTCTTCCTGTAGCACCAGACGTCTCTCAGGCTGAGGGAGGAGCCCAGGCTCCCGCTTCGCACCCCGGAGCAGTTGGCTTCTCAATTTCAGACTCCAGTAGCTCAGCCAGCTGGAGTAGTTCAGCCGGGTATTGTGGCCCAGACCGGTGATGGAACAGATATGTCTGTTGATGCTTTGTGGAGGTTGGACAGGTTCATCAATCTTTTCACTACTACTTATAGCGATGTATCTTTAGAGGATCCCCAGGACTATTTGGATAGCTGCCATGAGGTTCTACGGAACATGGGGATAGTAGAGACCAATGGGGTCGACTTTGCTACTTTTCGTCTGTCAGGTTCCGCCAAGACTTGGTGGAGAGATTATTGTTTGGCTAGACCAGCTGGATCACCGGCCTTGACTTGGGCCCAGTTCACTCAGCTATTTCTGGAGAAGTTTCTTCCTATCACTCAGAGAGAGGATTTTAGGAGGCAGTTTAAGCGTCCCCAGCAGGGTTCTATAACCGTCACTCAATATGAGACCAGATTCATTACCTTGCCCGACATGCTATTATGATACTTCCCACTGAGCGAGAGAGGGTGAGGAGATTTATTGAGGAACTAGCTCAGCCGATCATATTGCAAATGGCGAAGGAGACAGGGAGTGAGATTTCTTTCCAGGATGCAGCCAATGTGGCCAGACGAGTTGAGATGGTTCTGTTGCAAGGGGCTAGAGGCAGGGATTCTTTTGGTAGGGGCCATCCTCCTAGGCCGTTTCAGTCAGCACTTCAGGTTTCTCACAGTGCTCCAGGTGGCCGTGGTTCTTACATGCAGTATTCTGATCAGTTGCCCTACAGTGCACCATCAGCTCCTATTAGTGCACCGCCGCTACAGGGTTTTCAAGGTGGTTACTCAGGTCGTCAGAGTCAGTTTCAGAGTCAGCGGCATCAGCAGCCGAGGGCTTGTTATACTTGTGGTGATCAGAGGCACATTGCTAGATTTTTCCCTCGAGCCTCGAGCAGTTCTCAGCACCAGGGTTCTCGTGCCAAGGTTCCAGCACCAGGTATTCCACCATCCGCAACCAGAGGTGGGGGTCGAGGTGTTATAGGTGGAGGTCAGGCAGTTAGAGGTGGAGGCCAAGCTACTAGAGGTAGAGGTCAGCCAGCAGGAGGCCATCCCAGGAATGTAGTTCAGAGTGGTGGGGCCCAGCCCCGATGTTATGATATTCCAGCCAGACCTGAGGCTGAGGCCTCCGATGCAGTTATCACATGTATGGTTTCAGTTTGCAGCAGGGATGCTTCGATTTTATTTGATCTGGGGTCCACATTTTCCTATGTATCATCTTATTTGGTTATGCCTCGTGATTCTCTGAGTACTCCGGTATATGTGTCTACATTGGTGGGTGACTCTATTGTGGTAGATAGCATCTACCGTTCAAGTGTAGTGGTTATTGGTGGTCTTGAGACTAGTATAGATCTTCTACTTCTTGATATGGTAGATTTTGATGTTATTTTGGGGATGGATTGGATGTCGCCTTATCATGCCATATTGGACTGTCATGCCAAGACCGTGACCTTAGCATTGTCGGGAGTGCCTCGACTGGAGTGGAGAGGAACTCCTGGTCATTCTTCCAGCAGGGTTATCTCATATATGAAAGCTCAGCGTATGGTCGAGAAGGGGTGTTTTGCCTATTTGGCCTATGTTCGCGACTCTAGTGCCGAGGTTCCTTCTATGGAGTCTGTGCCTATTGTCCGTGAGTTTCTACAGGTGTTTTCTGCAGACCTTCCGGGTATGCCACCCGATAGGGATATCGATTTTTGCCTTGATTTGGCCCCGGGCACTCAGCCCATTTCTATTCCTCCATATTGTATGGCCCCGCCAGAGTTGAAAGATTTGAAAGAACAGTTGCAGGATTCGCTTGATAAAGGCTTTATTAGGCCTAGTGTCTCGCCTTGGGGTGCGCCGGTATTGTTTGTTAAGAATAAAGATGGGTCGATGAGGATGTGCATAGATTATCGGCAGTTAAACAAGGTTACCATCAAGAATAAGTATCTGTTGCCGAGGATTGATGACTTGTTTGATCAGCTTCAGGGTTCCAAGGTATTTTCGAAGATTGATTTGAGGTCTGGCTACCATCATTTGAGGATTAGGGCATCTGATGTCCCTATGACAGCTTTTCGCACTCGGTACGGGCATTATGAGTTCTTAGTGATGTCATTCGGGTTGACAAATGCCCCAACTGCTTTTATGGATTTGATGAACTAAGTGTTCAGGACTTATTTGGATTCCTTCGTGATTGTCTTCATTGATGATATTTTGATTTATTCCCGCAGCCGGGAGGAGCATGAGCAGCACCTTCAAGTCGTTCTCCAAACTCTGAAGGACAGTCAATTATATCCCAAGTTTTCGAAATGTGAGTTTTGGTTGAGTTCAGTTGCATTTTTGGGTCATGTTGTATCAGCAGAGGGTATTCAGGTGGATCCTAAGAAGATTTCAGCAGTCAAAGATTGGCCTAGACCTACATCAGCTACAGAGATTCGGAGTTTCTTGGGCTTAGTAGGTTACTATCATCGGTTTGTGGAGGGTTTTTCATCTATTGCATCCCCGATGACCAGGTAAACCCAGAAGGGTGCCCAGTTCAGGTGGTTAGATGAGTGTGAGGCGAGCTTTCAGAATCTCAAGACAGCCTTGACCACGGCATCGGTGTTGGTTTTTCCCATAGGTTCAGGGCCATACACTGTGTATTGTGATGCATCTCGGGTTGGACTTGGTGCAGTGTTGATGCAGGATGGAAAGGTTATTGCATATGCTTCGCGTCAGTTGAAGATCCACGAGAAGAATTATCTAGTTCATGTTTTGGAGCTAGCAGCCATTGTTCACACGTTGAAGATTTGGAGGCATTATCTATATGGAGTGTCATGTGAGGTGTTCACGGATCACAAGAGTTTGAAATATTTGTTCAAGTAGAAGGAGCTAAATTTGAGGCAGAGGAGATGGTTGGAGCTGTTGAAAGACTACGGCATCACCATCTTATATCATCCAGGGAAGGCCAATGTAGTGGCCGATGCTTTGAGTAGGAAGTCAGCCAGTATGGGTAGTCTTGCATATATTCCAGTCGGGGAGAGACTGCTTGCTTTAGATGTTCAGGCTTTATCCAATCGGTTCATGAGATTGGATGTTTCTGAGCCCGGTCGTGTTCTAGCTTATACAGTTGCTCGTTCTTCATTATTTGACCGTATTAGAGATTGGCAGTATGATGATCCTCACTTGTATGTCCTTAGGGACACGGTGCGGCACGGCGGTGCCAAGTAGGTTACTGTTGGTAATGATGGAGTTTTACGGATGCAGGGTCGTATTTGTGTGCCCAATGTGGATGGACTTTGTGAGTTGATTTTAGGAGGCCCATAGTTCCCGGTACTCCATTCATCTGGGCGCTGCAAAGATGTATCAGGATTTGCGGCAACATTATTGGTGGAGGAGGATAAAGAATGATATTTTGGCATATGTAGCTCGGTGTTTGAATTGTCAGCAGGTTAAGTACGAGCACCAGCGGCCTGGTGGATTGATGCAGCAGATTGAGATTCCTGAGTGGAAGTGGGAGCGTATCACCATAGATTTCGTAGTTGGGCTCCCACGGACTCAGAGGAAGTTCGATGCGGTATGGGTTATTGTGGATAGGCTGACCAAGTCAGCACATTTTATCCCTGTGGCAGTTTCATATTCTTCGGAGAGATTCGCAGAGATCTACATCAGGGAGATTGTTCACCTTCATGGTGTGCCCGTGACCATTATTTCTAATCGGGGTACGCAGTTTACCTCGCATTTCTGGAGGGCAGTTCAGTGTGAGTTGGACACGCGGGTAGAGTTGAGCACAATGTTTCATCCTCAGACGGACGGGCAGTCCGAGCGTACTATTTAGATTTTGGAGGATATGCTGCGAGCCTGTGTCATTGACTTTGGAGGTTCTTGGGATCAGTTCTTGCCAATAGTGGAGTTTTCCTACAACAACAGCTACCATTCGAGCATTCAGATGGCTCCCTGTGAGGCATTATATGGTAGACGGTGTCGGTCGCCGGTTGGGTGCTTTGAGCCGGGAGAGGCTCGATTGTTGGGTACGGAGTTGGTGCAGGATGCCTTGGATAAGGTAAAGATCATTCAGGATAGACTTCGTACAGCTCATTCCAGGCAGAAGAGTTATGCCGACCGCAGAGTTCATGACTTGGCATTCATGGTCGGAGAGGGGGTGTTGCTTCAGGTGTCGCCCATGAAGGGCGTGATGAGATTTGGGAAGAAGGGCAAGCTAAGCCCTAGATTCATTGGTCTGTTTGAGATTCTTGACAGAGTGGGAGAGGTGGCTTACAGACTGGCATTGCCACCAAATTTAGCAGTCGTGCATCCAGTGTTTCATGCATCTATGCTTCGGAAGTATCACGGTGATCCAGCCCATGTGTTAGACTTCAGCAATGTCCAATTGGACAAGGATTTGACCTATGAGGAGGAGTCGGTAGCCATATTAGATTGGCAGGTTCGTCAGTTGAGATCGAAGAGTTATCCTTCGGTTCGTGTTCAGCGGAGAGGCCAGCCTGCCGAGGCAGCTATCTGGGAGTCCGATTCCGATATGCGGAGCCGATATCCCCATCTTTTCGCCTATTTAGGTACTTTTCTATGTCCGTTCGAGGACGAACGTTTGTTTTAGAGGTGGAGAATATGATGACCCAAAAGGTCATCCCTTGTTTTATAAGTTGAAACTGTGTTTCGAGGCCTTGAAAACCTCCTTTTATCTCACCTCGTTTTGCGTGAGCAGCCCGGGCGTACATCCGGGAAGCTTTTATACGAAAAACTGAGAAAATGCTAATTTGCCTTCAAAATTTAATTTAAGTTGACTTCGGTCAATATTTTAGGTAAACAGACTCGGACCCGTGATTTGATGTCCCGGAGGGTCCGTAAGAAAATATGGGACTTGGGCGTATGCCCGGAATCGAATTCCGAGGTCCCAAGCCCGAGAAATAAATTTTTGAAATAAATTGTTTTTCTGAAAATACAAGAGTTTTTGGAAATTTGGTTATATTTGAAATTTATGGTATCGAGCCCGTATTTTGGTTTCGTAGCCCGGTACAGGTTCAATATGATATTTAAGTTGTGTCTGTAAAATTTGGTAAGAAACGGAGGTCGTTTGCCGTGATTCGCACCCGTAGTTGTGAAATTTGATACTTTGAAAGTTTTGAGATTTTTCTTTGATTTCTATGCTAAATTCGTTGTTTAAGATTTTATTTTGGCAATTTGATCGCACGATTAAGTCCGTAGGATATTTTTGGGGTTGTGTGCATGTTTGGTTTGGAGCCCCGAGGGCTCGGGTGAGTTTCGAATAGGCGTCGGAGTGTTTTGGACTTAGAAAATTCTGTTGTAGCTGCTGTTTCTGGTGTCCTTGTAATTGTTCTTCGCGTTCGCGGTCCAACTCACGCGAACGCGATGTGCACACTGGGCTGGGGCCAGATTTATCCTACGCGAACGCGAGGCCTGGGTCGCGAACGCGGAGCATTGGGGGGGATTGCTCTACGCGAACGCGACTGGGCACACACGAACGCGTAGCATAATGGGCCTGGGGGAGGGGAGTTTAGTTCCTTTATGCGAACGCGGCCTGTGGCCCGCGAATGCGTAGGCCGGGGGGATTAAGCCTATGCGAATGCGCCAAGGCACGCGAACGCATAGAGTAAGTGCCCAGTCTTTTAAAAACAGTAGCAAAAACGGGATTTTCTAAAATTTTCATAACTCTTTCACTAAAATTCGAACTTGGCGATTTTTGAAGAGGGATTTCACCAAAAAACCATAGGTATGTGTTCTTAGACTCATTTTCTTCATTTTTCATTAACACCCATTAAATTTCTAGGCCTAAATCATGTTCTTAAGGGTAGAAAATTGGGGATTTGGGTAGAGTTAGGACTTTTTGAATAATTGGAATTTAGACCTCGTTTTGGGGTCGGATTCCGAAACTAATTACATATTCGGGATCGTGGGTGAATGAGTGAACGGATTTTGGTCCAAACCTCGTATTTTAACCAAGCGGGCCCGGGTCGATTTTTGACTTTTGGGAAGAATGATGGAAAACCTATAATTAAGCATTGGGATTGAATTATTTAGCATTTATTGATGTTATTAAGCTAATTATCCAGCTACAATTGAATTGGAGGCGAATTCTAAGGGGAAAGCGGTAATCGGGGCTTGAATTTGATCGTGGATTTCGAGGTAAGTGTTTGGCTTAACCTTAGCTTGAGGGAATATGTGTTGTGTCCTATTTTCTATGTGTAAGTATCATGTTCAACGTATAGGTGAGGTGACGAGTACCTATACGTTGGTGTCAAGCATGCCCATGAGTCGAATATTGGGATTTATGTGATTTTTCGTTAAGTAATACTTGAGTTTCACTTTATAGCTATCCATGTTGGTGGTTATTTCTTGATATTGAACAGTGTTGAATATTGGTTTCAGTTGAAGTTGTTTATGTGAAGTTATGTACTAAGTGAGATTGGTTATAGTTGTTTTTCCGTTGCCGGGATGGTATTGATTCCATTGTTGGCTCCCTCGTCGGGACGTTATAGTTTTAGTTTTGTTTACTCTGTTAATTTCCTTGTTGGATTGTTGTCATTTGATGTGTTTGGGTGATGAAGAGTGAGAAAGAATGAAGGGTGATGACGTGCGTGAGATTGTGAGTGAATGTTAATGCACGAAGAGTGATGTCGTGCCGATATTGTGATTGTAAAAGCACGAAGGGTGATGTCGTGTAATGATATGAGTGATAATGCACGAAGAATAATGTCGTGCCATGATTATGTGAGGATAAAAGCACGAAGGGTGATGTCGTGCTGAATATATTGATTTCGATGGTGAGGACGAGAGTAAAAGCACGAAGGATGATGTCGTGCACTTGCTTTTGTGTTACTATTTGTGTTGCTTAAATTGATATCTAATTTGTGCTTTATCTTGTTATTTTCATTATTTGATATTTCCTCCCCGCAGCATGTTCCCCTTTCCTTTATGCTTAGCTGCTTATTTCTCGTTGTTATTATTTTCTCCGTATACTATTAAACTGCACAGGTGATTTGGTTGTCGTGTCCTAGCCTCGTCACTACCTCGCCGAGGTTAGGATTGGCACATACTCAGTACATGGGGTCAGTTGTACTGATACTGCACTCTGCACTTTGTGCAGATCCCAGTACTGAACTCTTCGAACCTTAGATCAAGATTGCTGCCTTTAGTGCAGTGGAGACTCCGAGGTAGTTCTGTAGACGTCTGCAGGCCTTGGCGTCCCCACTTATTTCGTTTATATTCTGTTCTTATTTACTTCTGAGACAGATGTACACTTATATTTTGTTCAGACTCCTATTTGTAGTATTCATAGACAGTCCGTGAGGTTGTGACATATGTTCTGGGAGTATTTTGGTTGTGAATTTTGTATTAGTATTATATCAAACTGTTGAATCATGTTATCTCGTATTTTATATTCTGTGATTTTATTATAAAGTCTGGTAAAAACTGTTAAAGGTGAAGGAAAAGGTAATTAATCAGTAACATTGGCTTGCTTAGCGGGTTCAATGTTAGGCGTCATCACGGTCCCGACGGTGAGAAATTCGGATCGTGAAATAAATCAATTCGTACTTCTATGTTAAATGGATCACATATAGTGAGCTGAACAGAAACACAGTAGAAAAGTTCTTCTCCAAGTAGATCTAGGAGAAACAATCAATATAAACTACAAATCATATAACCTTACATACATCAATATAACATACTAATAAATCTTCCTTCCATTATCTCGTACCTATTCATGTGCAATTAGTTCTTCCTGCATCTCGACGTAGACATGCTTGATTTTACATTGTCAAAGCAGGAGATCAACATTCCCATATAGGCATAAAACACCTAAATTCATAATGACCAAACAACTTGTACTCCTTCAAAAGTGTAGGTTTATTATTTGGTCCTATAACATATAGACCGAAGAAACAGAATAAACTTTGTATGGTCAATACAAATAACCAAAAATAACTAAAAAATGCCAACTGAAATACATGATTCCGAATCAATAAAGAACTAACCTGCACCACTATTTTCAGTCTCTGGAGTGGGATACACACTTTCTACAAAAGCCCTTGATGATAATGAGTCCATAGATTCAGGGGTGGTCTTCCATAAAGCAAGTAAAGCAATTGTTTTAGGCCCCATATTTGTGGGGGCCTAATTTTTGTTACCCTTAATAGGTTATGTATAAGTTTAAAAAAAGTTTTGTGAAGTGAAAAAGTTTGATTTCTTTTATTAACAAGTATAGAAAAGAAGAATTTTCAATTGCTATGATTTCTGCTAAGAAAATTGCACTTGAAATGAATATCGAACCAGAATTTTGTAAGAAAGTCTGATATATAGGAAGCAATAATTTGATGAGAATCTTGATAATAAAATCTCAAAATCTTTCGAATAGTTCTTTGGAGTTGATTACTTTATAGATAGTAGACAAGACTATTTTTTTCACTTCAAAATAGATTTGAAAAATTCGAAGCATATGAAGATATTTTTAATTTTCTATTTAACGGTAAAAATTACGATCACTAGATGATGAAAATTCGAAAAAATATTGCTTTAATCATGAATGTTTCTTAAAGCGTAATAATCAATTCGATATTGATAGTTTAGATTTATTTTCGAAATTAAAAGTATTAAGAAAAATAGTACAATTAGAAGATAACGGTTTAATTGATACATTCAATCAAATAAAATGATTTGATTCTTTTTCCAATGCCTATATTGCTTATGGAATAATGCTAATAACTCACATTACCGTCACTTCGGCAGAAAGAAGTTTTCAAAACTAAAATTGATACCTAAGATCTGCCTTCATGCCCTCGATCCAACGGTCCTCATTGTCCCATTGGGTAAGCTGCTACTGTGAATAACAAAGTAAAGGTCGGTTCCAGAAACCGTCTAGGTTATTCCTAGGAAGATTCCTTGTTTCTGTCCTATTGAGAGGATGATCCCTGGCCATCGCCTGTGGTGTTAGATCAGAAAGGTGACCACATCTAGTTCCGAGGTTAGCCTAACCAAACTTGATGACACGTTTATAGAGTTTTCCGACCTGAAATGTTGTGTAAAGTGTCTCTCTTGCTCGGTGATCAGTCAATGAAGTCGTTCTGGATCCCTAACTTGTCTCATTCTGGGCCAAGAAAGGTTAAATGGATTAACTATATTGTCAATTAAGAAAGACTTATTAGGGGTTATTGATTATAAGAAAATTATTAATAACTTTGCATCTAAGAAATACTAGAAAAATAGACTTCAAGTAAATAAATAATTTTTTTTTTAGAAAGTTAAGGCCCCTCAAAAGGTTTGGCTTTAAGCCACAAAACTCATCGAGCCGCCCCTGCATAGATTGTACTTGATGAGGGTTACCTGATTGTCCCATATCTGAAGATAGTTGTGTTTGTGGATTAGGCCTAAAGGATGATGTCGCACTAGAATTATCATGTAGTACTCCTACATTGCCGCATCCACGATCCTTTCCACCTCGCCTACCTCTACCTCGTCCAACTCCTGTCACAGCATCACATAAAATTATAAATAATGATTTACATTTTAGAATTCTTGGTTAGAATCCGCTTAATGCACCATAGAAACTTTTGTCTTCTCTACAGTATTTATATCATATCCTCTCAATTCTAAACTAAAAACAAATCAGAAACCAAGTTACAACAAACCAAGCAGGACGCAGTCCTTCAATGACCTTGAACCAAAGGACAAACCTTTAACAGGAATAGAAGATAAAGTGTCGGGATAGTTGCAATGCAAGATAGAAAAAAATATCAAAGTTGCATATGCACTTATTTAAAAAAATTGTGTATGCTTTAAAGGAATATGTACCCCATTCAAAAATTCATATTAATGGAAAAATAACAGAGGCTAGAAAGGCATAAGAAGCCTTACTTAAAAAAGCACAAAAAAGCTACAGATAGGTAGTTATTTCTTTGATCAGTTCATATCACCATCCTCTCCTTCATTATCATCAAATATCTCTTCTTCGCTTTCTTCATCTTCTGTCATATCTATAATAATATCATTAATGAAACCATCTTCTTTATTATGCCCACTTGTCCCAGCTTGTTCTATTGCATGATCATAATTAATGATGTGAGGTTCAACATTATTCCCGTATAAAGACACTAAAATATCATTTTCTTGATCACCGTTATGCTCCATATTAAATTCAACTTCCTTTTGTTGGTAAGCTTCTCCATTCTGTAATGCTTCGTTTTCAACATTTGTGCAATTATCATCCTCTTCAGGCATATTAAAAAGGTCGCGAGGAATTGTCTTTAAAACAACAAGTCAATCTTTATCAATCATGTCGTTGACATAGAAGACTTGTTCAGACTGAGATGCCAACACAAATGGCTCATTTATATTCAAGGCACGTCGAGTATTCAAACTTGTGAAACCATACTTGTCAATTTTATATCATTTTCCTAAGTGAGCCACAACCCACATCCCACCAATGACACCTGAAGAGGTAAACTTCTATATTTCCCAGATACGACAACTCGTAAATGTCCTCTAATACGCCATAGTACTCCTTCTTAGAGTCTGAATCATCTCCTCTCAATGGAACTCCATTGTTCTGCGTTTTTCTTCTTGACTCAAGATATTTTGTTTGGAATCTAAATCCATTCATCGTCAATGTGTAATATAGATGCACCACTGGTCCAAGACCGGTTGCTAAGCTAATGAGCTCATTATTAGCATTTCCTTTTGCAGCTAATTGCAAGAAGTACAAAGTAAGACAAATAACTCCCTCTTAACCAATAATATAATAGGATAATCAAAAAGTATTCAAAATGAGATTTGATTTAACACTTACATGTGCATGAAACCAAACAGGAAAGTCATTGTTATGCCTTTCATCTCTTCTTGAACTTTGTCTTTCAATCTCTTTTGTATGTTCCCTGCACTTTAAATAGAATTAGTAAGAGAATGAATGAATTATTCAAATCCGAAATCAAATCCAAAACTATCTAAGAATTGACTAAAAATAGAAACTTACTCCATGAGTGGCGAAACCTTTTCACAATTTTGAAGAACATACATACATGCTTGGTTGAACTCATCATGAGATAGCGTGATGATTTTTGAACCACCTTTCTTTTTCCCACTATTTTTAAAAATGGACATTTCATCATTTGACACGGATTCATTGCCATTCCTAGTCGGTCTATTAAAATTGGTTGAGATATTGTTTAAGTATCGTGAGCAAAATGTAGGCTTTCTTCTGCCAAATAACCTTCTGCAATTGAACCTTCTGGAAAATTTTGATTTCGAACATATGACTTAAGTGTTCCAATATACCTGTATGCAAATGATTAGTTAAAATAATTAATGTGTCATTCTAAAACTTTAGTATTGAAATTTATATGAAAAATACATTACCTTTCAAAAGGGTACATCCATCGAGTTTGAACTGGTCAACCAAGCTTTGCCTCTCTCTTGCCAAGTGAATTGGCAAATGAACCATAACATCAAAGAACTTCAGAAGAAAAATAATTTGAAGTTTGCACAATATGATAGGAATTTCAGCCTCCAGGATATCAAGATCTTCAATTGTCAAGCACTTAGAGCATAGATTCTTGAAAACTTTTCCTAATGGTATAATTGGTTCACACACTTCTTTATGCAACAAGCCACGTATAGCTACTGAAAAATATCTTGCAACAATATGTGGTGATCATGACTTTTCAATCCATATATCCTTTTGTCTTGTATGTTGATGCACCTTGAAATGTTTGACGAAAAGGCATCGGGAACCTTCAAATTAGCTGAGAAAGCGCATGCCTTCAACTTCTCATCGGGGGATAATGCATAGCATATTGTCGGTAATAAAACATTGTTCTCATCGTCAATTGGCTGCAACCCTTGCCTAATTCCAAGATCCACCAAGTCATATCTACTTTTCACCGTGTCCTTCATCTTTCCAGTCATATTCATCACAGTAGATATAATATTATCAGACATATTTCTTTCTATGTGCTTTACATTCAAGTTATGTCATAATATAAGAGTCTTCCAATAAGGCAATTCGAAAAAAATACTTTTCTTCCTCCAATTGTGAGCATCATTGGGAACATTATGCCTTCGTATTCTCCCTTTATCATAAGTCACATTTTTCAAACTTTATAATTGCTCAAGTGCTTCGTCACCTGTTAAGGGATTAGGTGCAACACTCATCTCTATTTTTTCATCAAATAACCTCATATTTTTACGCCATGAATGTTCTATTGGAAGAAAGCGACGATGATCCGTATAACACAATTTGCGTAAAGAAATCAATTGTGTATATTTAGGGCAATAAGGACATGTAATTTTACCTTTGGTTGATCATCCTGAAAGGCTCCCATATGCAGGAAAATCATTAATCATCCACATGATAGCCACACGCGTAATAAAATTAATTTTTGAGTATGCATCATAAGTCTCCACCCCCTCTCATAATTCTTTTAACTTTTCAATCATTGGTTACAAGTATACATCTATATCATTGCCCGGAGACTTAGGACCTGAAATAAGAAATGTCATCATGTAATATGGATCATTGATGCAATTCCATGGTGGAAAAATGTATGGAACTAATATGACTGGCCAAATCCTATGACTAGTACTCATGTTCCCATAAGGCTGGAAGCCGTCACTTGCTAAACCTAATAGAACATTTCTTGATACAGCTGAAAAAGTTGGATGGAGCTCATCAAAAGACTTCCAAGCCATGTCATCATATGGATGTCGCAATACACTATCATCAATATTTTGCTCCTAGTGCCACTAGATTTTTTTATTGTCTCTCTTGCCATGTACAATCTTTGTAGTCTTGGTTTGATTAAAAAATGTCGCAAGACTTTATGAGCTACTTTCTTGCCTCTAGTATCTTTTGACTTCCATCTAGACTTACTGCACTTAGGATATGATTCAGCATTGGTATACTCTCTCCAATATAAGATACAATCATTCTCACGTGCATCTATTTTGGTATAACCCAAGCCTAAGTCTTGAAGTACCTTCTTCGCTTCATAAAAAGAATTTGGTACAAATGACCTTTATGGAAGAACTTCTTTAAAGAATCTCAACAATGCATCCATCGACTTGTTGCTCCATTGATTAAGGCTCTTCAAGTGAACTAGCCTAACAACAAAAGACAACTTTGACACTTTTTACAGCCAGGATAAAGTTCTTTCTCAGAACCTTCCAATAATTTGTAGAACTTCTTCGCATGCACATTTGGCTCTTCATTTCCTCTTGATAATTATTCATATTCTCCATATTTGTAACTCCACAAGAATCATGAATCATTTCTGGAATATCATCTGTTTCAACAGTATCATTATCTACTTCGACATTGCATACACCATTAGAATTTTTAACTCTTACTAATATTTCTCCATGCAAGTCCTACACTTTATAACTGTCTAAAATCTTTCCCCACTAAGTCTCTTCTTACTTGGATTCTTGTCTTGAATGCAGTATTTCTACACTCTTTACAAGGACACTGAATTACAGAGCTCACATTTGGTTGGTTGTATGCCCAACCAAGAAAGTCTATTCCTTTAATATACCTTTTGTCACATCTATCCCTAATATTCAACCAACTTTTATCCATATATTTTCTACAGAAAAAATGAAATCAATTAACCAATTAAAGGGAATCAATAATCAAAGCAAACCAATTATAAGCAAGTATTGAAACTCAATGACTCTACACGAGTAGAAATCAATAATGGAAACACAAGCTATATAAATAATGTTTGAACTGAATGATTCTACACACGCTAGGATATAGGACATCAATTTTTTTTATAATAATGAGAATACATTATATATGCTAAAAAATAATTAAATACCATAAAATGGTCTTATACAAGACAAGCCCAAAAAAATCAATTCAATTGTCATGTAAGGTTAGACTAAGTTTATTTTATCCTTCTCAAAAAGTGAAAAACCTCTTGTCTAACTTTAAATATCATGAATGAACTCTCATTAAGACTCATAGTTCAGAAGACGTTTAATATAGAATCCGTTAAATTAACACAACTAATCATTTTGTATTATCAGTAAAACTAAAATAGATTAGTTAATGAAATTTCAATGGAGACAAACACTCATACTGAGAAAGAACATATATTATAAAATATAGGGAATGAAACTAATAGTTTAGTTAATGGTTTTAATATTCAGAAATATATATTATAAAAATCAGATAAATGAAATCCTACAATACCCAAAATCCCACTTCTATCTCAAAAATACTCTTCTGTTAGAAAGACTACACACAAAATAATCCCAACAAAATTTAATAAAAAAATAAGGAGAAAGTATCTGATATTACAGATAGTACACCGGACAAATCTAGATAATATTTTTTCTTCAACAATAAAGTTGAACTCAAGCAACAAATAATTCTTAAACTGATCGAGAAGAAATAGCGTATTGATGTTCTTTGGTAAAACCTCAGGAAATCAAAGAAAAAATACACCTTCGTTGGGTTTTTCAGCGCAGCAGAGTAAAAATCGCCATTTGGGTGAGAATAGTCACTTGGATTCGTCGATTTTGTGTTCTAGCTTAGGGCTATTTTGAAGAGAGAATTTTCATTTGGGTTTTGAGATTAGAAATTGATCTCTTGAGCAGATCTCTACCCTTTTGTGTTAGGACTACTTTTGAGTTCTCTTCCCTTTTTGAGCGTGAGAGATTTTTGAATTGATATCAGATTTTTTTAACTTTAAAAAATAGAATAAATAACTTTATATATTTCTGAAATGTTTGTATTTTAATTTATCCTTAAAACTTTAAAATGAAACGAATAGCGGCGATCAAATTGCCACAAAGTCAACGAGCTAACTTTTTGGAGCCAAATTTTCTCTTTTAGCGGGAAAGTAAATTTTTTTCCTGTAGCTGAAAATATTTGTTGCGACTAGGTAAAGTTGCCAGTATAGTGTCTTTTCCGTGACAACCTATTATAGTCGCCACAAATAACATTACCTTTCTATTGTGGTTTGCTAGAGTCGCCACTAAATCCCTAACCTTTGTGGCGATTAGTAGAGTCGCCACTGATACCTGCCACTAAAAACTTTTTTTCTTGTTGTGCAACTTTGATCGATTTTTTATTTAAAATAAATTAAAATTAATATTAAAGAATAGATTGGAATCGGTCAGTTAATTCGGTCGGACATTTTAAAAAGCCGACCGAATTCGGCCGGTAATTTTATTTTTAATAATATCGACCGATATCGGCCAGTTATTCTCGTGCGAAAATATAATTAAAGAGTATAAATGGAATAAAAGACAATCTTAAAACAAAATGCACTAATGGTCTAGTGGTAGAATAGTATCCTGCCGCAATACAGACCCCGCTTCGATTCTCCGTTAGTGCATTTTTTAGTTACATAATTAAAATACCGACTGACTTTGGTCGGCAGTCGGTTTTTTCGGTAATTTTTTTTTAGTTTAATTGACCGTCCGAAATCAGTCGAAAAATACTGACTGAGGTCAGTCGGCTTGTTCTACTGACGTTGCGATTATCGATCGCTATAAATCGATTGATTTTCGATCGACTTTACCAATTACCGACCAACATCGGTCGATTTTCCTTTTTATTTTTAGTAGTGTTGTTTCTTACGATTACATAGAACGTGGAAGCTTTAGACTGCGAACATAAATTGGAAAAATGATTAAAAAGGAGAATAACAATGCGCAAATAGTGGTGGCTAGTGAGTAGCGAGAATTGAGAAAAAATCTAAGGCTAACTTTTTCCATATTGAAGCCATGATTAATCAAAGGAACTTTTTCCCACAGATGCGTAGTAAACGAAGAATTAACCCATATAATCGTCCAGCTAATTACTTAATTTAAAAATAATTAAGTGGTGCATAATATACATATATATATATATATATATATATATATATATATATATATATATAAATTCATGTATAATATATTTCATCTATACATACCGATAGAATTCGGCCGGTTTTTGCATAAGGGATCCAAAATAATCGGGAATTTGGTATGGCATGACAACTAGATGCAACAATTAGCATAAAAAAGCCTACGTTTTAAAATTTAGCATAAGGTAGCCTAAAGTTATTTTCTCTCTTCTAATGGTTCAACCACCATCCAAAAATAAGCCCCATCAAAATTATTTTCCTTAAAAATAGCAAAAAAGATTTAAAATCATCTTTCTCTTCTCTCATAGCAACCATCATCCTAGAAATTAGGTTCCATTTTCTTTAATATTATCCAAAAAATCTATCAAATTTTTTAAAATTATTTTTCTTGTTTTTTTATTTGTATATCATAATTTATATAACACAGTAATAATTATATTATTTGTATATCACAGTGTATAGCATAATAATAATGTGTATATCAAAATTTTATTTTCTTTCTTTCTATTGCACAGTTCAGATTGAAAACTCAAGTCAAGACGGCTCTACCTGTGTATCCCCCATTGTATCCCGTGTATATCTCCATGAACATCAGTAATATCTCATGTATATCATGTGTATCTATGTATATCCATGAAAATATATGTTATATACATGATAGAAAATGTAATATACACATATATGGACTATATCTGTGTATATCCTTGAAAATTTGTGTTATATACTCGATATAAAATATGATATACACATGCATCCGTAAAAAATGTGTTATATACAGTGATATACATAGACTTTCATAAAAATATGTGTGTGATATACACTAATGTACAAGATATACAATGTGATACACAAGTGTCGCAGTTGGATTTTTAGGTGTGCTTTTTTACCTGAAACCAATCTAAATCACTTTTAATCTTTGTTCAAATTTTGTATATAGCATCTAGGTGTTTTAAACCAATTTCAATCACACCTACTCGTTCAATCCGACCAAAAAAAAAAAGGAGAGAAGAAAAACTATGTTGAACTCTATTTTTTTTCCTTTTTCTCTCTCTTAGTTTTTGCTTCTAATTTTCTCTGATGAGATCAACCTTACCTTTTATCCCAATAATTTTTTTGCATTTTGCAATAATTTTCGCTAAACCATGAGCGAGAAGAGAGAAGAGATAGAAAAAGAAATATAAGAAAAGAAAGGGATAGGGAAAACAAAAAGATACTAGGTTATAAAGAGAGAGAGCGAGAGGGGGTCATAGAGAGGGAATAAATAGGAAGTAGATTTTTTTAAAATTTGGCTATACAATGTTAATTTTTTGGGGCTGCCTTTGACAAAATAATCTATGGCCAATAATTTGCCAATTCCTCTTGTATGTTTGTTATCGAATGTCAATTTCCAAAAGGGAAAAAACGTAAATAGCCAGTCCATTAGCATTTTAAACTTTGCCTAGCCCTAAAAATTAATCTACGCGTAACCCTATAATAGTGTAGCCAATCCCAAAAGAGTCCACAAAATGTCAGCCGAAAATCACGTTTGTTTCCAAACCCCCACAAATACTCGCGAGATCTTTGGTCCAAATCTCAAAAAATGTATTCACATTGTTTAAAATTGTATTATAAAAGTATAAATTATACGAACTAAACGAAAAAATTACATACATCAAATACATAATCAGGGATTTTTAGACAGACTAAAGCTAAAAATTATATACAAAAATAATTATTGTATATATAATTATACATTAATTATATAGTGCATATATTATCTGTATAACATACAAACCTGTATTATACATCTCATATACAAAGTATGTATACATAATTCTACATATAATTCTATAGTAATTATACAACACATATGCCAGGTGTATAATGTAAATGTCTACATTATACATCTCATATACAAATCATATATACATAAATAAATATTAATTATCTTTTACAGCACATGCCAATTGTGTAACATAAAAATCTGACTTATACATCTCATATACAAATCATATATAAAGATTTATATCAAATATAAAATTTAATATTACATATTAATAATTAAAATACACCATAACAGTGACATGAGAGTTTAGAAAAAATCATGCATGGATTTTGGGTAAATCGCAAGGGGTGAGAGAAAGTTTTGAAGAAATGGAAGAGGTAAGCATGTAACTGTTTTAAGGAAATTTGAGTTCCTATTATTTAGGGTAACTATTTTTAAATTAACCGACAATGATATCCAAATATTACCTAAAATAAATGCTAAAAATCAGGGAAAATATATTTGACACACGGCTGACTATAAAAAATAAATAAAATCAACTCACTTTGCAAATTGGGTAAAAACAAAAAAAATGTGGTTGTTTTTAGTTTATTGCTAATATGGGTGGCTAATCTAGTTAACTCTTCTTTCCAAAATAATCTACGTTGGGCCAATCGGCCAAGATACAATCCCGATTTTGGTCCAGTTCATGCGCGGACCGGCCTATAGGCGAGGGTCAAAACTTGGGTGTGGACCAAGCCTAGTATTATGGACCAAGACCGACACAAGCCCAGTTTATTTATCCTAGTTGAAATCTTCTTCGTCACTGAAAATTATCCTACTTTACTTGAACTTTTCCTTTATTAACATCGAAGAGACATATGGTCATACATTCCATTGCAGGCCAGCCTCTAACTCTATTTAAAGTGTTCGTTCAATAGATTTGGTTAGGTGGTAGAGTCGTCATTTTGAAATTTAGTTTCATGGAAGAATATGTTGCTAGGTTAGCCCTCCCATCTGTTGTATTTTCCTTCTTCTCCACTCGTTTAATTTTATAATTGTCTTAATTATGTTGTTGTTGTACATATAAATGCACGTTCTCCATTCTGAATTCTCATAAAAGTGGCCAAAAGTACAAAAAGGACTGGCTGGTCCTCTCTATCATTATTTCTCTGCATATTCCCGAAGAGTGCATTATTGAGGTTATCCCATACTGTTCACGGGTCCCTTCCACAACTACTCAAAGTTAATGTTGTAC
Organism: Nicotiana knightiana; assembly: GCA_005239525.1. Taxonomy (NCBI): domain Eukaryota; kingdom Viridiplantae; phylum Streptophyta; class Magnoliopsida; order Solanales; family Solanaceae; genus Nicotiana; species Nicotiana knightiana. The sequence continues at coordinate 109,311 of ML413650.1, forward strand.
CATTAATACTTACACCCCACAAGTTCATTAGAACAGCAATTATTAGTTCAATTTTTTTTACTTAATTTAGGATAATTTACACTAATTTTATAAAATATTAAAAAACAAGATTGTTTTTTCCCATACGACTGAAGTCAGCCTTGGACATGTTCATTGGACAGAATATTTATGTTCATGAACTAGGACAAATCTTGACTGTCTTACCCCTCTGGCTCTATTGTTCTTGTAGCATTAAATTAATTACAATCACTCAAGATGCATTGATTTTGCAACTATCCCTTTGTTTTGACCAGCTCATGTGATGTGCCTAATTACAAGGGCCGATTTATAATAAGTTCAACCCATTTTAACTGCATGTCATATTACGATTTTTATAATCCAAAATTATTCAGTTGTGATCACAGAAAATTGAAACCATCCAAGGGTTCTCATGTACAAATAGAAAAAGAAAGCAAGTTCAAGAAATGATAAGTCACTGTTAATTTTACATACCGTAACGACCCGGTCGTTCGTTCTGAGTATTTATAGCCCCATTTCCTCATCTATGCTTATTTATGTATTGTTCAGCTGTGTTGAGTTGTATCGGTTTGATAAGTTTGAGTTCAGAGTAGTTTTGGAGTGAAATGATCATTTAGTTTCATAGTTGAGAGCTAAGTTAGAAAAATCAACCGGAAGTTGACTTATGAGTGAATGAATTCGGATTTGATTTTTATGATTCAGTTAGCTTCGTTGGGTGATTTTAGGCTTAGGAGTGTGTCCAGAATGTAATTTGGAGGTCCGTGGTAGAATTAGGCTTGAATTGGCGAAAGTTAAAAATTTGGCGATTTTGGTCGACAATGAAAAATTAGGTACCGGGATCGGAATGGAATTCCGAAAATCGGAGTAGGTTTGTAGTGTCATTTGTGACGAGTGTGCAAAATTTGAGGTCATTCAGACGTGATTTGACAGGTTTCGACACCGCTGGCGAATGTTGGAAGTTTAGAAGTTCTTAGGCTTGAATTCGAGGTTGATTTAATGTTTTGGTGTTGTTTTGAGTGTTCCGAAGGTTCGATTAAGTCCGAGAAGTGATATATGACTTATTTGAATTATTGGTTAAGGTCCCGAGGGGCTCAGGACGATTTCAGATGGTTAACAAGAAGTTTAGAGTTTGGAAAATGCAGCTGGTGGGAAGCCTTCTGGTTTTTCCGCACCTGCGGATAGGGGACCGCAGGTGCGAGTCCGCAAAAGCGGACGAGGGTCGCAGAAGCGGAAATGGCCAAGCGGAGGAAGACCGCAGATGCGGAGGATTGACCACACCTGGGGAGTTGCAGGTGCGGTAGGTGAGTCGCAGGTGTGGATTTGGACCTTAAGTGATTTTGCGCAGGTACGCACCTGGGACCGCAGGTGCGATAAATTAGCCGCAGGTGCGGTCATCGTTGTGCAGAACCTATATAAGTAAACCTTCGCGAAATTTTACTCTTTTTCCACCATTGTTGAACGGGTTTTTGAGCTAGGGCAGTGTTTTTCAAGGGAGAATCAAGAGACATCACTGAGGTAAGTTGTTTGGGATTAATTAAACGCGTTTATGATGTTTTTCCATTGATTAGGCATGAAATTAGTAAAGGTTTAGGGTGAATTGAGGGAGTTAGGGCTTGAATTTTGGAGAGTTTTAAGTGATAATTTGAGGGACCAAATGGAGTCCGATTTTGATAAATTTTATATGGTTAGACTTGGGAGAGGACGAGGGTTTTGATTCTGCCATTATTGACTAATTTTGAGACGTGTGCCCGAGGGCCGAATTTTGGCCGATTTTGGATTATTGGCCTATTTTGTAGTTTTTATTGTGGAATTCGATTTGTTAGCCTGTGTTGATGGTATTAATCTGATTATGGTTAGATTCGAAGCTTTTGGAGACCGAGTTCAGAGACGAGGGCATCCTGGAGTAGGATTTTACGCTGCTAAGGTAAGAAACAGTTTTAACTCTGGCTTTGAAGGTATAAAACCCGGAGAATTTGATATCATGTGATTGTTTGGAGGTGATACCCATACTAGGTGACGGGCGTGTCGGTGTGCACCGCGAGGGATTGAGACTTGGTCCATCCCGTGAGGCTGTGAGGTTATTATATGTGATTATGTGTTTATTTATTGTTGAACTTGTTTGCCTTCATGTTAGAGATCATGTTTAGGCTTTATTCATATTCACATTATTTTTACTCAGTCGTAGAAATTATGGTTCATGTTTACCTCAGTCTTTATTACTCTGCTGATATGCTGTGATACTTAATGTGGGTTGTGTCCCCTTATTTGTTGTGAATTGTGAGGTTGGAGAGGTACATGACTGAGTGAGGCCGAGGGCCTGGATGTGAGGATATTAATACCATAGCGCGTGAGCTGTCCGCATAGCACGTGAGCTGTCTGTGCGGATCCAGGAAATTAATATTGTAGCGTGAGCTGTCCGCGTAGCACGTGAGCTGTCCGTGCGGATCCAGGTATTGATATGGTAGCACGTGAGCTGTCCGTGCGGATCCAGGTATTGGTATGGTAACACGTGAGCTGTCTGTGCTTAGCGCAAAGTGCTGAGTGTGAGTGATGAGTAATGGAATGACACTGTTGTGAGGTCGTATTCACTTTTGTTGTTGCTGTATTATCTGTTAAATTTCTTTGTAGCATTTACTAAGTTATGAAAATTTACTTGTCTATTTATGTTATTGATAAATTGTGAAGAAATAAATAATTGGACTGTTTTTCTTAGCTCATCACTACTACTCGGTTCCTTAGTTATTTCTGTTACTACTGAGTCGGTTGTATTCATACTACACCTTGCACTTTATGTGTAGATCCAGGTGAGTTGGAGAGCGACGATCGTTGATTTCAGGCCGGCTAACTGTGGAGATTGCAAGGTAGTTGCGAGCGTCCCCAGGACCTTGTTACTCCTTCTACCATTTATTCTTTTAGACAGTACTATATTTTAGTTCATAGTTTTAGAAGCTCGTGACTTAATGACACCCCGATGTTTGGGGCTAGCTTCCGTATTTTTATATTAATTATATTTAGAATCGATTTAGTTTATGTGAAATTTAAAAGTTGATATTGTTTTATTAATTTCATATAATGGATTTAGTAGAAATTTTTGAAATAGGCTTTCCTAGTAACACGATAGGCGCCATCACGACCATGTTTGAATTTTGGGTCGTGATAACGTGGTATCAGAGTCTAGGTTACATAGGTCTCATGAGTTATGAGCGGGTTTAGTAGAGTCTTGCGGATCGGTATGGAGACGTCTGTACTTATCTTCGAGAGGCTGCAGAATCTTTAGGAAATTTCACATTTTTGGATTCTTATCGTGCGTTCTGTGTATTCTAGTAACTGAACATCTGTTATTTCATTCTCTCACAGATGGTGAGGACTCGTGCTACCGGTCAAGAGCGACAGTCATCAGCTAGGGCCGCGAGAGGCCGAGGCCGCGGTAGAGTCCGTGGTAGGGGCGGAGTCATCACCAGCACAACGGCTTGGGTAGCACCTATAGATCCCCCAGTTATTCCCACTCAGGGTCAGGTCCCGGAAATAGATGTTCCGGCGGGACTAGCTCAGGCACCACATGTGCCTGTTGTTATTCCAGGCCTTTAGGAGGCCTTGACCCAGAGTTTGTCAGTGTGTACGGGCCTTGCCCAGGCGACTTCAGTTACTATGGTCGCAACTAATTCTCAAGTCGGGGGAGGCACTCAGACTCCCGTTGCCCGCACACCTAAGCAAGTAATTCAGGGACTTTAGACACCGGGGGAACCTCCAGCCCAGCCGGTTGCAGCTGCTCAGGACTATGTAGCTCCTGTGATACCAGAGGACGAGCAGCGCAAATTGGAGAGGTTTGGGAGACTCCAGCCTCCGTCATTTAGTGGTGCGGAGGGTGAGGATTCACAGTGTTTCTTGGACAATTGTCAGAGGATGCTTGGACCGCGGGTATTCTGGAGACCAGTGGGGTCTCATTCACTACTTTCTAGTTTTCTGGGGCTGCACTTAATTGGTGGGAGGCTTACGAGGGACGTAGGCCGGTTGGCACATCGCCTCTTTCTTGGCAGCAGTTCTCCACTCTCTTTATGGAGAAATTTGTACCTGAGTCCCACAGAGAGGAGCTGCGCAGACAGTTTGAGCAGCTTCGTCAGGGTGAGATGTCTGTTACACAATAAGAGATGCGGTTCTCCGAGTTGGCTCGTCATGCGGTCAGGTTGGTCCCAACAGACCGCGAGCTGATCAGGAGGTTTGTGGATGGTCTCGATTTTGAGCTTCGATTGCTTATGACCAAAGAGAGAGTATCTGGTGCTACCTTTGATGAGGTCGTCGACATTTATCGACATATTGAGATGGTTCGAGGTCAAGAGAAGGCCGAGATGGAGGATAAGAGGCCTCGTAGTCAGGGTGGTTTCAGTGGTGTTCCTCAGGGAGGTCGGGTTCAGCAGGGTCAGTTTTAGCTGGGTCAGTTTCAGCAGGATCAGTCATCATTCAGTGCACTGTCAGCGTAGGGTTTTCATCATGCTTCGTCCGCTCAAGTATCACAGGGTAGTTCTTTTGGGCAACATGAGCAGCTGAGTTGAGCTGTTAATTTTACATACTGTAACGATCCGGTCGTTCGTTCTGAGTATTTATAGCCCTATTTCCCCATCTATGCTTATTTATGTGTTGTTCAGCTGTGTTGAGTTGTATCGGGTTGGTAAGTTTGGGTTCGGAGTAGTTTTGGAGTGAAATGATCATTTAGTTTCATAGTTAGAAAGCTAAGTTAGAAAAATCAACCGGAAGTTGACTTATGAGTGAATGAATTCGGATTTGGATTTTTATGATTCAATTAGCTTCGTTGGGTGATTTTAGGCTTAGGAGTGTGTCCGGAATGTAATTTGGAGGTCCGTGGTAGAATTGGGCTTGAATTGGCGAAAGTTGAATATTTGGCGATTTTGGTCGAAAGTGGAAAATTAGGTACCGGGGTCGGAATGGAATTCCGGAAACTGGAGTAGGTTTGTAGTGTCATTTGTGACGAGTGTGCAAAATTTGAGGTCATTCGGACGTGATTTGATAGGTTTCGGCATCGCTGGCGAATGTTGGAAGTTTAGAAGTTCTTAGGCTTGGATTCGAGGTTGATTTAATGATTTGGTGTTGTTTTGGGTGTTCCGAAGGTTCAATTAAGTCCGGGAAGTGATATATGAATTGTTTGAACTATTGTTTAAGGTCCCGAGGGGCTCGGGACGATTTCAGATGGTTAATGGGAAGTTTAGAGTTTGGAAAATGCAGCTGGTGGGGAGCCTTCTGGTTTTTCCGCACCTGCGGATAGGGGACCGCAGGTGCGAGTCCGCAAAAGCGGACAAGGGATCGCAGAAGCGGAAATGGCTAAGAGAATCCAGACCGCAGATGCGGAGGATTGACCGCACCTGCGGAGTTGCAGGTGCGGTAGGTGAGTCGCAAGTGCGGATTTGGACCTTAAGTGATTTCGCGCAGGTGCGCACCTGGGACCACAAGTGCGATAAATTAGCCGCATGTGCGGTCATCGCTGGGCAGAACCTATATAAGTAACCCTTCGCGAAATTTTACTCTTTTTCCACCATTATTGAACAAGTTTTTGAGCTAGGGCAGTGTTTTTCAAGGGAGAATCAAGAGACATCACTGACGTAAGTTGTTTGGGATTAATTACACGCGTTTATGATGTTTTCCATTGATTAGGCATGAAATTAATAGAGGTTTAGGGTGAAATTGAGAGAGTTAGAGATTGAGTTTTAGAGAGTTTTAAGTGAGGATTTGAGGGACCAAATGGAGTCAGATTTTGATAAATTTTATATGGTTAGACTCGGGAGAGGATGAGGGTTTTGATTCTTCCATTGTTAATTGTTTTCGAGACGTGGGCCCGAGGGCCGGATTTTGGCCGATTTCGGATTTTTGGCCTATTTTGTAGTTTTTATTGTGGAATTCGATTTGTTAGCCTATGTAGACGAGGGCATCCCGGAGTAGGATTTTACGCTGCTAAGGTAAGTAACAATTTTAACTCTGGCTTTGAGGGTATAAACCCGGAGAATTTGATATCATGTGATTGTTTAGAGGTGATACCCACGCTAGGTGACGGGCGTGTGGGTGTGCACAGCGAGGGATTGAGACTTGGTCCATCCCGTGAGGCTTAATGGGTATTATCTGTGGTTATGTGTTTACTTGTTATTGAACTTGTTTGCCTTCATGTTAGAGATCATGTTTAGGCTTTATTCATGCTCACATTATTTTTACTCACTCGTAGAAATTATGCTTCATGTTTACCTCAGTCTCTATTACTTTGCTGATATGTTGTGATACATGATGTGGGTTGTGTCCCCTTATTTGTTGTGAAATGTGAGGCTGGAGATGTACATGATTGAGTAAGGCCGAGGAACTGGATGTGAGGATGTTAATACCATAGCGCATGAGCTGTCCACGTAGCACGTGAGTTGTCCGTGCGGATCCAGGAAATTGATATTGTAGCTCGTGAGCTGTCCGCATAGCACGTGAGTTGTCCGTGCGGATTCAAGTATTGATATGGTAGCACATGAGCTGTTTGTGCTTAGCGTAGAGTGTTGAATGCTGAGTGTGAGTGATGAGTAATGGAATGGAACTGTTATGAGGCCGTATTCACTTTTGTTGTTGTTGTATTATCTGTTAAATTTCTTTGTAGCATTTACTAAGTTATGGGAATTTACTTGTCTATTCATGTTATTGATAAATTGTATAGAAATAAATAATTTGGCTGTTTTGCTTAGCTCGTCACTACTACTCAAATCCTTAGTTATTTATGTTACTACTGAGTCGGTTGTACTCATACTACACACTGCACTTCATGTGCAGATCCAGGTGAGTTGGAGCGTGGCGATCGTTGATTTCAGGCTGGCTAACTGTGGAGATTGCAAGGTAGCTGCCAGCGTCCGCAGAACCTTGTTACTCTTTCTACCATTTATTCTTTTAGACAGTACTATATTTTAGTTCATAGTTTTAGACGCTCGTGACTTAGTGACGCCCCGATGTTTGGGGCTAGCTTCTGTATTTTTATATTAATTATATTTAGAATCGATTTAGTTTATGAGAAATTTAAAAGTTGATATTGTTTTATTAATTTCATATAAAGGATTTAGTAGAAATTTTTGAAATAGGTTTGCCTGGTAACACGATAGGCGCCATCACGACCACATTTGAATTTTGGGTCGTGACACATACTATCTCTGTTCACTTTTACTTGTCCACTGTACTAAAAATATATTTTCACTTTTACTTGTCAATTTTAATAAACCAAGAGAAGACCATGTTTTACTCATTTCACAAATCATATCCGAAGACTTCTCAAAATACTTTGATTATTATGGGTACTATAATAAATTATGCACTTCATTTATTATTTCTTAATGAGTGTGCAAAGTCTATTATGAACAAATAAAAGTGAAGTGAGGGAGTACAAGAGACGAAGAAATGCTAATCATGATCAAATAATATTAAACTAGAATATCTATATTAGTCAGTTTAATTAGTTTCAAGAAACTGTGACTATTTGTTGGTCCATGAAACTTAACGATATGTGGCTTAATTAGCTTCTTTAAAGCAAGAATCGTGAAATCGTTAATATTTTTAAGATTATGCCCGACGACAACGAAGAACTGACTCATGCATTAAAATTGAAATATCTATCTTTTTATGTTATTATTAAATTGATATTGTGAAGATTTTGTTTCACATAATCACGTTGGTTCCTGCACAAGTAAAAATACCTTCTTGTGCTGTCAATGGTCGACTTGTCTTGGACTTGAACTACATCAATATTCACATAAATGTTTTACAGATCACCTAACTACTTCCTGTCTCTTAAACATGAGGCCTTCCACTAATGTCAAAAGATAGACCTTTGCCTTGACTACTCAATATTAATTTGTTAATTCAAGATAATCTTTGCCATATTTTGAATCCATTTTAAGTTCATGAATGTATTTCATTTCTCTCTGGACTAATGATTATAGATTTTCGAGATAAGTAAAAATGTCCGGGGAAGAACAACAACAAACTCAGTGTAATTCCACCAGTGGGTTATGGGAAGATAGAATATACGCAAATCATACCCCTACCTGTGAGGATAAAGAGGTTGTTCGGCTCAAGAAAAAATAAAAAAGAAGTAATATCACTATGCAACAAGTAGTAAACAACATGATAATAGATCAACTGAAGCCAAAGAAATAAAAATAGGAATAAGAGCGAGAAAAGAGAACTAAGCATAAGAAAATACACCCGGAAGAAAATGTTGGTTATGGAAGTATTTGACATAGGATAAACCCAGAAGATAAGAGGCAGGGCAGATGATTTTGTTTGTACGATAGTATTGAGCATTAACAAACGACAACGTTTCCATGTTAATTGGAGTAACTAATATGCAGTTAGAGTTGAGATACTTGTAAGAAAATGATTTACGCTCATATATGACATGAATTATAACCTCCATCTAATTTATACTTATTAAGAAAATATTCTCAATTTAGCTGGTCAAATGGTGACCAATAATTTTAAGGAAATATTCGAAAAATTATTTTTACAGTCATAGCAGACCCACACCCATCGTCACATCCTACTTTAACTATGTTTACCCTCAACTTTGGATAACAATTAAACTTATATTATGGTTTTAAGAATATATATTTTACCCAATATCAATTGATAAATAAGAAAGTAAATGACAGAATTAAACTAGAAATAAATCAAACCAGTGTGCGAACAGAACCTCAACTTCGAATTAAGGTACCCTCGAGATGATAACAGTATAAGAACAATTAAGATAGAATAATCTGATGAACAGTAACAAGCAAGCAAGAAAGAATTGGATAGCTTTTTCTCAGTGAATAATGATATTTACAAATGACTGAAACTCCTCTTTATATAGTAGAGGAATCCTAATTATGGTATACTTATAATTGCATAAGGGAATCGTATAAACAACTAATTAACCGATTTTCATTTGATATGTTCCTTGATTCACGCCACGATCCTCGACCAATCATGGATGTCTCGCCCTTTCTGTTACTAAGCTATCCCTGATGTTACTCAAAGTCTATCTCCCCGGGCTTCGATTGATACCGACCTCGATCTCGAAAGAGACTTCAATCTCGAACTCAGTGTCTCAGCTCTTCGATGCAACGTCCTAGTCTCGATCAAATAGTGAAATCGGGTAGCCCCGATTTCTACCGTATACAGATAGTCCCCTCGTTTCTTGGAATATAATGATAAGAAACAAACTAAACCTTCGATTTTTCTCTGACCTCGATAGACAATGATGTCATCCTCGTGACATAAGCGATGGAAGTGACTGAAACGTCCCATCGGTACAGTTCTCCAAACCATTAATGAGCGTCACTTGGCGGTCGACCACTAGTGTTGTTGAACCGTCACCGTAAATCCATAAATAGAGCTTCTTATCGTTGAATCAGATTTTACTTTCATCTTCATCTGCTCTTTTAAGCTTTTATCTCTCTCAAGATCTTTTCTTTCATTACTTCTTAGGTCATCTCCGCTAGTTTCAAACCACCAAGCCTTACTATCTTCCTCTTTCTTTAACCCCTACAATGGCGAAAACAAAACGGTCCCTCAAAAGGAAAAAGCTTCCTCTTATTCTTCACGACCGGCCAGTGATAAAACGCCTGTGGATCCGCTCCCTGAGGAGTGTGTTCCCGGTCCGTGTGTTCTTAAATTGACTTTAAAATCGAGAATCCTCCATCGGTCCTTGGTCGATGTGAGCACGTATCGAGGTATACCTGCTCGATAACCGTGGGGCATCTCGAGAAGATAAAAAGGGATTGCAACTAGGGGGGATAAAGTGGTAGATACCCCATCCCCTGAAGAGCACATTACTACCCACGTGAAAGGGTATTTAAGTGTTTACACTTATCTTTTCACGTTGGGCCCCCTCGATCCAGTCATCATTGGCTTCTGCCGTCAATATCAGGTGACTTTGGACCAATACACCCTTCTTTTTGACGTATAGTGCTCATGCTCCTGTTCTTCGCCAACAAAGCTGAGGGGCTTCCATTCACCCTCGACCACCTTATCCGATTATACAGCCCTCGCTTCTTTCGAGGGTTGATCAAGCTACAACGTCGAGCGACCAAGGCGTTGGTCTCGAGCATCGAAGAGGACAAAGACTAAAGGTGGATGGGTCGGTTCGTTTGGGTGAGGACCTGTGATATCATCCCGAAAGAGAAAATGCCATTTCCTGAGAAATGGAACCCAAAGCATAAGTAGCACTCTACTCGTTGGTCTTCATGTTATGTTTTATTTTCTGCTTCACTTAATTGCTTCTTTCTTCATGAAACGGTTGCTTGGATGCCTCGAGCAGTCCCTGACCTCGAGAGATGGGTACGGAAGCTGATCTCGACTTTTTCCTATGCTGAGTTGTTGGCGCGACTTGGAAAAAGGCCGATGGGAAGCAAAGAACCATGGTAAATTTCCCTTTTCCCATACCTGAGGCATTGGCTATTTTTCTTTTTACTTACTTAGTCTTCTCTTGTGCAGGCATGAAAAAAGATACAGTCCCGAGGCCTCCGAATAGTGAGGAAGAGGCTATGGCCCCAGCTCCGAAGCTGGGGAAAGACAATAAGAGAAAGAGGGTCTCGACATCCGAGGACCCTAAACCCAAAAGGAAAGCAGCTCGGAAACCCAAGGAAAACGTTATCCCTCTGACTTTGGAGTCAGTCCAAAGGCTAAGGGAAGAAGAAGATGAAGATGAAGGTAGTGACTCGGTGTTGGTGACCCGAGTGAGGAACAACGTCGAGACCACCAAGGCCGCTAAATCGGTGGTGGTTGACGAGGCCCTGGCTCGTGACGAAGAAGTTTTAAAGAAAGTTTTGAGTAAAGTCCCCGAATCATCTGAGGTTGAAGATGCCTCTCGTTAAACGACGATCATACCGGAGGGGGCTGGTGCCGAGACCCCTAGAGTCGAACAGAGTGCCCCGAGTGACTCACTTGGGGCAGTGACAGCATGTCACTCACCATCTCTATCGGCCTTTTCCGAAGAGACTATAAAGGATGCACAAGCCACAAGAACTCTCGAATAGGCGGAGTCTCCGATGTGGAGGATCCTTTTCGGGATTGCTTTATAGGGGTCGAGGATGACTCCGATCTCAGTGAACCATCCAACCTCTTTGACGAGGCCCAACATCTTCTGAACCGAGTAAGTATGAATTTTGTAGATGTATCTTTCTTTCATTTTTCCTTTTCTATGTCTAATCCTACCTTTTCTCATACATGCTTTCTCTAAGTCCCGGGCCGTCTTAAGCCAATGCGAGGTCGATCCCCAAAGGCTTTCAGAGGAGAGGAATTATCTCAAGCTTCTCTGTGGGCAGAAGGACAAGGAGATCAAGGACCTCCGAGCTGATTTGGCCATAGCCCGTGAGGAGGAAACCGAGCTGAACAAGCAGGTAATGATTCTCTTAAAAAAATACAGGCTCGATTTAGGGCAGAAACTAATGTTTCAATGTCACAGTTGCAGCAAAAGATTGAGAGGATCGAGCTATTCTGGGAGGAGGTCGATCGAGCGAAAGCTGACTGCTACAAGTGGAAGAAAGGCATGGACCGCCTTGTTGTGGAGCAAGAGACTGCCTTGGCTCAGTTGTCATCGGTCGAAGTCCAATTTCAAAATGCGAGGGAAAAGTGCTCGGTTCAGGCTAAGAGGGTTGAAGAGCTCGAAGTTGAACTTGCAAAGGCCCAGATTGAGGCCAAAAAAGCAAAGATCGAGGCCGATAAGTCGGTGGCCATATATCTAGCTGATGTTGGGGCTGCTCAAGCACAACTGAGGGAGGCTGCCGATCGAGCACAATGGACTGCTGAGCTTGCCAAATGCCAATCTCGGAGAGAGACCCTCGAGGAGATTCACGCCCGAGGTTTTGACCTTTCTGAGGAGATTGCACAGGAAAAGGTGCATGAAGCCGATACCAGTCTACTGGCCTCTTCCGGTGACGATGATGAAAGCATCAAGAGCGGGCCCGATAATAATGAGGGGACCGAGGAGGAAGCGGACCCCGAGGAGGGAATCACCCCCGAACATAGCTAGGGTACTTGTATTTTCCTTCTCTTTTCTTTGTGTAGGACCCCGGTCCGTCCTTTGTAAATATCTTTGTTCACATATATATAAGAATGTTATTTTTATGAATTCCGTCTCAATTTTTGACTTGTGATAACTTCAATATGCTTTGTGCTTGTAAAATTTTGATATACTTCATGCCTTGTGAATAATATGTTTAAGACTTCGATTTTTTGAAAACTTGGCCGAAGCCAAACTAATACTGCCTTTATAGTCGAGTGGTTTCTTGCTCGAACTCGAAGTAGTAGAAACCTTAGGTTTGAATTGAGTGAGAGTGGATTTTCGAACTGTAGTCGAGTGAGTTTTTGCTCGAACTCGAAGTAGTAAAACCCTTAGGTTTGAATTGAATGAGAATGGATTCTCTAACTCAAAAATATAATGGCCCTTAGGCTCTTGAATTGGGGTGATATGACCTCTGAAGAATGGCTTTTTACCCTTTTCGACTTAAAATTTTTTAACATATTGGAATTTGTTATGCCTTAGAACAAAGTAAGTTTGTACCCGTTGGAGTTTTTTAGGATTTAACATTATCGAAATCCCTTGCTTTTTGTGCCTTAGCATAAGTTTGTATTAAACAGTTTGATACCTCTTAAGGTTTCGAGGGCCGACATTATCGAAGCCTTTTAATTATTTTGCCGAGGGTAGCCTTTTTTAACAGATTTTCAAAAGAATTCGAAGACCTGTTTTATTACAGAATTCGGACGTCTCTGATCCGCGTTAGTTTGGCCGTAGCCTTTGGGTCTGCCTCTTGGGCTTATTTTTCCAATAACACTTTAAACTTGTTCCAAGTGTTAGTCCCCGAGTAGGGTGGCCTTGGCCTATAAAATCGTGGGTTACCTCTTTGAGGTCTTATGGTCTCGAAGTTTGACAGTTCGAACGTGCCAATTTTTTTTACGGCAGTCCTTGAGTATGGGATTGATCGTTCGAAGTGTAGTTGTACTTGGATCTTGAGCCAGTTTTCACAAGAAATCATAATTATGGAACTTGTAAAGTAGAAATTTCATTAAGGCACAGGACATCTGGTAAGGAAAAAGTACTTCTTTCAATAGTTCATACATGCGTACATGTTTTTCCATTAGGGCTCGAATAATCTCAAAGACACGGTTCATTTGACCGTTTGGTCCTTTACAAAGTTTTCCTATCGAGACCCTGTTGACATGAAGTATTTCCCTTGAAAACATAACATCCGAGGGTGATGCCCCCCAGTATTCAAGATTGATTGTAAAGAAACCTCGGATAATCTAAGTTAGCACGAACAATGGTTTCCTCGTTAATAACCTTTCCAGAAAAACCCATTTGGGATAAAAATCGGTCGAAAGAAAAAAGAGTGCAACGCGTGCTTTAAGATCTGATATCTTCCTAATTGAAGAGAACTTCGATGTCGTTGCTCAAACACCTGAAAGCATGTTAGTGTAAAATGTAAATGAAAAGGGAGAAGGTCATACTTTAATAATAACATCACTTGAGGAGTGAGATGTCCCAATTATTTGGTAGTTGCTCGCCGTTTGTCGTGCCAAGCTTGTAGGATCCTTTTTCGACGATATCGAGGACTTGATACGGACTTCCAAATTTGGGCCAAGTTTTCCTTCATTAGGGTCTCAAGTATTGAGGGTGACTTTCCTCAGAACTAAGTCCCCGATTCTGAAGTGGCGAAGGTTGTTCCTTCGAGTATAATATCTTTTGATGTGTTGTTTTTGTGTGTCCATCAAACGAGGAAGGCTTCCCATTTTTCATCTAGTAGTTCGAGGCTGTGAGTGCTAGAGGCTCGTACTCATAGCCTCGCGATTCGACTCTTCTGTTGCATATCGAAATCTGGCGTTGGGTTCCCCGACTTCGACCGGGATCAAAGCTTCAGCGCCATATACTAGGGAGGACGGTGTTGCCCCCATACTGGATTTTGACGTTGATCAATATGCCCAAATGACTTCGGGTAGAATTTCTCTCCATTTTCCCTGGCGTCGTTCAATCTTTTCTTCAGATTCTGAATGATGGTCTTGTTTGTCGATTCGAAATTTTCGTTTCCACTAGGGTGATATGGTGTCGATAAGATCCTTTTTATTTTGTGATCTTCGAGAAACTTTATTATTTTACTGCCGATGAATTATTTTTCATTATCGCATACAATCTTGACAGGTATCCCGAATCGACATATGATGTGATCCTAGATGAAGTCTATAACTTCCTTTTCTCTGACTTTCTCGAAGGCCTGTGCTTCAACCCACTTAGAGAAATAGTCAGTCATAAATAAAATGAATTTAGCTTTACCTAGGGCCGATGGCAAAGGGAAGACGATGTCCATTCCCCATTTCATGAATGGCCATAGGGACAAGACTGAATGAAGTTGCTCTCTGGGTTTGGTGGATCATCAGTGCATACCTTTGGCACTTATCACATTTTCGAACGAATTCTTTAGTGTCTTTCCCCATACTGGACCAATAGTATCCTGCTCTGATGACCTTGTGAACTAGCGATTTGGCACTGGAGTGATTCCCACAAGTACCCTCGTGAACTTCTCGTAGGACATAATCGGGGTCCCCCGATCCCAAGCATACTGCCAATAGTCCATCGAACATCCTCCTGTATAATGTTCCATCTTCAGCCAAGGTGAATCGAGCAACTTTTGTTCGCAGAGTCCTTGATTCCTTAGGGTCCAATGGGAGCTTTCCGTTTTTCAAATACTCAATATATTTATTCCCCCAATCCCAGGTTAGGATCGTGGAGTTTATTTCGGAATGGACTTCTTCGATCACTGACTTCAAGAGTTGTATGACAGTCCCTGAGCTGATTTCGTCGTCTTCGACTGATGATCCCAGATTCGCAAGCCTCACTGTTTTGCTCTCGAGTGTCACGACCCAAATTTTCCTCCGTTGGATATCGTGACGGCACCTAGTCTTAGGGACTGGGTAAGCCTAACAGTTACTAAATAACAACAATAATAAAAGGAAAACTAACAGTCCCGATATAGAATCTCAACTGAATGAACAAACTTTCCCAAAACCAGTAATACAAGTCATAAGCTCTACGAATCTTCTACAACTTCTAAATACAACTGCTTGGGAATAATTACAACAGTTGAATAAAAACACGAAGGTGACTCCGAAGCCTGCGAACGTAGTAGCAGGTTACCTTGAGTCTCCTCGGCAGCATTCGCACCGCTACTAACAACCAATACTTGGATCTGTGCAAACAAAAATGCATAGAAGTGTAGTATGAGCACACCACATCGGTGCGCAATAAGTATCAAGACTAACCCCGATGAAGTAGTAACGAGGACTAGTCAAGACACCACTGGATAGAAATAATCGAACACTACATCTATCTACGAATTTACGGGACAATTTACAACAATGACGATATAATGTGGATGGAAACTACAAAAATTAACCACGAAACAGCATAAGAATACACACAAGGATGGACAACAAAACAAGCCCAAACCCGGAAGAAAATACAATGCAATAGAGAACTCCAATAACTCAACTCTACGTCTGTATGTTCACATTGATCCTTAGCAATAAAAATCCATAAAACTGGCGGAAGCCTTTAAACAGCGGTTCGTATGAAAAACTTTGCAAATATGCTCATTTTAATATGGAGGCTCTACTTTGAAAACATACTTTCTCTAAATATATATATATATATATATATATACAAGTATATTTAATAGAGTGAAATACCAAAACATAGTTTCTTTCAAAATACGAAATTTTCCAACGATGTTTTCCGAAATAAATGACTTCCAAATATCTTTTTATGAAAAACGAATGCTTTTCAAATATCCCTTCGATGTAAAAGTGTTTCAACTATAGTCCTTTCAAAACCATCACTTTTAAATAAAATCTCGTAACCCTAATTAAAATAATAATGCATAAATACGATACGGAATGTCCCCTCGTGCTAAAATAACATAAACACGGCACGGAATGTCCCATCGTGCTAAAGTAACATAAACACGGAACGGAATGCCCCCTCGTTCTAAATAACATAAACATGGCACGGAATGTCTCCTCGTGCTAAATAACATAAACATGGCACGGAATGTCCCCTCGTGCTAAATAACATAAACATGGCGCGGAATGTCCCCTCGTGCTAAATAAAATAATCATGGCACAGAATGTCTCCTTGTGCTAAATAACATAAACATGGCACGGAATGTCCCCTCGTGCTAGATAACATAAACATGGCACAGAATGTCCCCTCGTGCTAAATAACATAAACATAGCACGGAATGTCCCCTCGTGCTAAATACATAATCATGCACGGAATGTCCCCTCGTGCTAAATAACATAAATATGGCACGGAATGTCCCCTCGTGCTAAATAACATAAAAAACAGTTTAGCAAGGAAAATCAATAATAAGAAACATAAATCACAACAATCCAGGCAAGGGAGTCAACAATGCAAACAATATCATTAACATCACGAACAGTAATAGAAACCATACCATCCCGACAAGGGAGTCAACAATGAATACAACATCATCCCGGTAAGGGAAAACAACTATAACCAATCTCGCCTAAACAGTTAAGTTCACGGAATAAAACTCAACTTAAACAAAGGCCTAGTAATAGGCAACAACAAGGAAAACATCAACAACATAAATGTTTATCAACTAGACCCAAGTAGCACATAAGGATAAAAATCATATAAATCATAATGCAAGACTCACGGCCATGCTTGACACCAACGAATGGATGTTCTAAATACGGCTAAACGGCTAATAAACTAGATAACACTAATATAGTCAATTTGGCAGTTTTAGGAAGAAAATATAGCATGAAGATAAGAGCAGTAAAATATTCAGTTAAGTCAATTAAGATCAAATAGCCAACGAAGGAGTCCAAAAGCAAGTAATTCTAATTTAAGCAAGAAATGATGAGATTAACAACCAAGGATTCAAATGTAACAATTTTAATTCATACACAAGTAACATAAGAACCTACAAATCCCTAAAGGCCAATATACTAGAAAATAAGCCCGAGTACGCACTCGTCACCTCGCGTACA
Organism: Nicotiana knightiana; assembly: GCA_005239525.1. NCBI lineage: Eukaryota > Viridiplantae > Streptophyta > Magnoliopsida > Solanales > Solanaceae > Nicotiana > Nicotiana knightiana. The sequence goes on from ML413650.1 coordinate 126,402, forward strand.
CGGACTACAATCAACAAAGAAGACTCAATCCTAAGGGGTAGTTCCCCCACACAAGGTTAGGCAAGATATTTACCTCAAATACGACAACCCGGTACTCAAAATTGGACTTCTCAGGTGAATAGACCTCCGGGTGGCTCAAAATCCACTAAAACAACTTCAAAATACACAATAAACGTATAAGGAACTATTCTGAATAATAAAGTTTCAATCTTTACAAAATTATAAAAATCGACCCAAAAGTCGACCCCCGGGCCCGCACCTCGGAACCCGAAAAATTTTATAAATTCCGATTACTCATTCTGATACGAGTTCACCCATACTAAATTTATCCAATTCCGATAACATTTGGTCATTCAAATCGTGATTTTACATTTTAGAAGTTTTCTTTCAAAACCCACAATTCCCTCAAACCCAAAGCACAAATTAAATGATAAAACAAGAACTAATTCATAAAATATAATTAATTATAGTGGAAGAACACTTACCCATTAGATTTGTGTGAAAAACCCTCAAAGAATCGCCCAAAATCGAGTTCTAGAAGTCAAAATATGTCAAAAATGGTGAAACCTCGATTTTTGGTAAACTTATATTCTGCCCAGGCGTGTAATGAATCGCAATCGCAATATGGTTTGCGATTGCGAAGAGGAAAGGGAAAAACTGCCCAGTTATCTTTTTGTTCAATGCGATCGTGGGCTATTATTGCGATCTCATAGAAGAAGAAATGGCCACTGCCAAAATAGCATTGTGCGATCGCGATTGTGAAGATTCGATCGCGAAGAAGAGGAAAATATACTTCCGCGATCGCGAACATGTGTATGCGATCGCGTAGAGTGAAGTCTACAAGCTGTGCGATCGCAAAGTAGACTATGCGATCGCGATTAAGAAAAACTGGGCTGCCCCAAAGAGACACTATGTGATCGCGACTACTCCTATGCGATCGCATAGAAGGAAACCAGAAGGCAAAATTTCAGCTGTTCAAAAAATAAGGAAAATGGACCCGACACCCATCTGAAACACACCCGAGGCCTCCGAGACCCCATCTAAATGCACGAACAAGTCTTATAACCTAACACGGACTCGATCGAGGTTTCCAACCACATAAAACAACACTAAAATGATGTATCAAACCAAAAATCAATGAAATTCCTCAAAACTTCTTTAAACATTAAATTTGCATTTACGGTCCGAATCACATCTAATGAAGTCCGTTTCTTACCAAACTTGACAGATATGGCACAAATATTATGTCAAACCTGTACCGGACTTCGGAATCATAATACGGGCCCGATACCACAAGTTTCACATATAATTTCATTTTCGAAAACCTCTTTTATTTTCAGAAAATAATTTCTTTTAAAAATTCATTTCTCGGACTTGGGACCTCAGAATTTGATTCCGGGCATACGTCCAAGTCCCATATTTTCCTACGGACCCTCCGGGACTGTCAAATCACGGGTTCGGGTCCGTTTACCAAAAACATTAACCGAAGTCAACTTTATTCAAATTCCTAATACAAAATTATAATTTTTATCAGTTTTTTTCACATAAAGGTTTCCTGGCTACACGCTCGGGCTGTGCACGTAATTCTAGGTGAGATAGAAGGAGGTTTTCACGACCTCAAAATACAGAATTAGCTAGAAATATACGGGATGACCTTTTGGGTCATCACATCGAGGTACATGCTGCAAGATCCATTCTTTAAACCGATGTAATGTTACCTGCAATTTATCCAAATACCTTTGCATTCGATCCTCTCTAACCTTGAAGATTCTGTTGATTTGGTTTACCACTTGTAAGGAGTCGCATTTGGCCTCGACGACTTCCGCTCCCAAATTTTAGCTTGTTCGAGACCTGCAATCATGGCCTCATACTCTGCCTCATTGTTAGTCAATTTAGAAGTTTTGATATATTACCTAATTGTATTGCCCGTTGGCGGCTTCAAAATGATGCCTAGCCCAGACCCTTTCACATTCGAAGCGCCGTCTATAAAAAGGGTCCATACCCCCGATGATGTACCCGATTTTATCAAAAGTTCTTTTTCGACTTCGGGTACGAGGGTTGGCGTGAAGTCGGCCACAAAGTCTGCTAAAATTTAAGACTTGATAGTAGTTCAGGGTAGATACTCGATATCATACCCCCTAAGTTCGACGGCCCATTTGGCCAATCGGCTCGATAGTTCGGGCTTATGTAAAACATTACGAAGAGGATAAGTGGTTATCACACATATTGGGTGATATTGAAACTACGATTTTAGTTTTCTTGAGGCGCTTATTAGAGAAATTGCCAATTTTTCTAAGTGCCCGTACTGGGTTTCGGCCTCGCCTAAAGTTCGACTAACATAATAAATAACAAATTACGTACTTTGCTCTTCTCGGAGTAGGATACCACTTATCGCGACTTTTGAGACTGCTAAGTATAAGTAGAGCTTTTCATCTGATTTTGGAGTATGAAGCAATGGTGGACTCGAGAGGTACCGTTTTAATTCTTCTAACGCCTGCTGGCATTCCGGGGTCCAGGCAAAATTGTTCTTCTTTTTGAGTAGTGAGAAGAACCTATGACTTCGATCTAACGATCTCGAGATGAATCGACCTAAGGCGGCTATCTGCCCTGTCAGCCTTTGATCTGCTTTAACGTTGTCCACGACTATGATGTCTTTGATAGCCTTGATTTTATCGGGGTTGATCTCGGTCCCCTGATTTGACACCATAAAGCCGAGGAACTTGCCTGAACCAACCCCGAAAACACATTTCTCGGGGTTGAGTTTCATGTTATATTTTCTCAGTATCTTTAATGTTTCCTGCAAATGTGTCAAATGGTCCTCTGCGCGCAGGAACTTAACTAGCATATCGTAAATATATACCTCCATTGACTTACCTATTTGTTCTTCGAACATTTTATTTACTAGACGTTGGTAGGTAGCACCAGCATTTTTTAGCCCAAAAGGTATTACATTATAGCAATATGTGCCATACTTAGTGATGAATGAAGTCTTTTCTTGGTCCTCCGGGTTCCTTTGAATTTGATTGTACCTGGAGTAGGCATCGAGAAAACTAAGGATCTCGTGACCGGTCGTAGCGTTGATCATGCGATCGATATTAGGTAGAGGAAAAAAGTCTTTGGGGCATGCCTTGTTTAAATCTTTATAATCTACACACATTCTAAGTTTGTTCCCCTTTTTAGGGACTACAACTACGTTCGCTAACCATTCGGGATATTTTATTTCCCGAATGGATCCTATTTTGAGAAGTTTAGTTACCTCATCCTTGATGAATGCATGTTTTACCTTGGACTGGGCTTTCTCTTTTGTTTTACTGGCCTGAACTTCGGGTCCAGACTCAATCAATGTGTTTTTATCTCTGGTGGGATCCCTGTCATATCTAATTGGGACCAAGAAAAACAATCCATGTTATCAATAAGAAATTTAATGAGTTTTTTCCTGAGTTCGGGGGTTAACTCCGTTCCCAGGTACACCTTTCGATCAGGCAGGTACTCGATCAGTATGACCTCCTCCAGTTCCCCGACTGTCGATTTGGTGGCATCGGAATCTATGGGAATGACGAAGGATCGAGGGATCCAATAATCGTCATCTTCCTCTTCCACTTTTTCTTTTCTGACTGAGTTAGGGCTGGCGACTGTGGTTGCTATTTGACCCCCTATTTTCCTTTGACCTCCGATTCCTTTGTTTTCGAAAGCGCCGATATCGGTATTACCTTGTCGACCGCGAACATTTTCTTTGCAGCATGTTGCTCTTCATATACCGTTTTCACCCGTCCAGCGTTGGGAATTTCATCATTTGGTGGAGAGTTAAAAGGACTGCCCTCATATTGTGAATCTAGGGCCTCCCAAGCAGGGCGTTGTACCTCATGTCGCCCTCGATTACATGGAACTTGGTTTCTTGAATAGTTCCAGCCACGTTCACCGGTAGAATGATTTCTCTTTTAGTTGTTTCGCTGGCCAAGTTGAAACCATTCAGGACCCGACCTGCGGGCACAATTTGATCTTGTAGGCCGAGCTGCTCCATGACCCTCGATCATATGATATTTGTCGAGCTACCTAGATCCACTAAAAACATGCTTAACTTGAATTTTATTCATAAATATAGAACTTACCAGAGCGTCATAGGGGGGTTGATAAATTCCTTCTGCTTCCTCATCGATGAATGATGCGGTGCCTTCCGGCACATAATCTCGGGTCCATTTTTTTCTAGTAATTGATACTTTAGTGCATTTGAACATGGGCCCTTGTAGAATATCGACCCCGCCAACGATCATATGGATCACATGATATGGCTCTTCCTATTCGTTTTTACTATTGGCATCCCTTTCTCTGAAATGGTTTTTGACTCGATCACTTAAGAACTCTCGAAGATGACCCTCATTGAATAGACGGACTACCTCATCTCTCAGTTGCCTACAATCCTCGATTTTTTGACCATGCATGTCGTGATACTTACACATCAAATTGGGATTCCTTTGGGAAAGATCGGCCTGTATGGGCCTAGGCCATCTAGTATCTTTGATTCTTCCAATTGCCGATACAATACCTGCTGCGTCGATTAAAGTTATACTCTAATAATCGAGGTGCCTCTGTTGGATCGGCGTGCTTGTCAAAACCACTTTTGCTCATAAGTCCCCGAGAACTCTGCCCTCGATCACTTTCTCGATCATTTCGAGTGGAATTGCATCCGGGATCGCCGTTCCTATGATCTTCGATGTATGGTTGATATCGGTCTTTGTTCGACTGAGGTTCCCTATCGATATCTCTCTGATTTCTGGCTGCGGACCTGTTCAAATATACAGAATCGTAAGGAGTTCCTAATTGGTCATCTTCGACTCTGATCTTTGATTGGTACCGATTATGTACATCGGCCCAGGTCACCACCAGATATTTGATCAAGTTTTGCTTCAGTTGACATGATGCTATTGAACTTCATTCATTCAACCTCTGAGTGAAGGCTTGAACAACCCAATCATATGTGACTGGTGGCAACTCCATGCGTTCCATTTGGAACCGAGATACGAACTCCCTAAGCATTTGACTATCCTTCTGTTTGACTTTGAAAAGGTCTGATTTCCTCGTCGCAACCTTTATGGCCTCGACATGTGCCTTTACGAAAGAATCCGCAAGCATGGCAAATGAGTCAATGTAATTTGGCGGTAGATTATGGTACCAAATCATTGCCCCCTTCAACAGAGTCTCTCCGGACTTCTTTAATAGAACAGATTCGATCTCATCACCTTCCAAATCATTGCCTTTGATGGTGCATGTAAATGAGGTGACATGCTCGTTAGGATCGGTGGTCCCATTGTACTTTGGGATTTTCTAACATACAAAATTTCTTGGAAATAGGCTTCGGAGACGCACTTGGATGGAACGACTTCTGTACAAATTTCTTTGAATCCATCTCTTTCAAAATTGGAGGTGTCCGCAGTATCTGATCAACCCAGGAGTTGTATGTTTCCACTTTCTTATCATTTGCCTCAATTTTCTTCTCTCCCGATTCGATTCGTTTGGTGAGCTCCTCGAGCATCTTCATTATTGCAGGGTTAGACCCCGATTCATTATTATTCGACCTTTCTAGTACTGGCTCGGTCCGTGGGCAGTTTCCGATTCAACCCCACTCGGCGTTCGATGCTGATTTTGTAGCTGTGCAATAGCAGCTTGTTGAGCCTGTAGCATCTCGAATATCACTTGGAGAATGACTCCTTCATCTCCTCCGCCTTGTGTACCTCGACCACTAGATCGGCCTTCTCTGCGTACACTCCCTTCGGAATCCGCTCCCAGATTCGCATTAAAAGCGATATGCGAACTGACGTCGACTGGATTGGCAATTGGTGCTCCCTCGAGATCAATTGGTGGTACCTCGACCCCTGGAGCAACCATATTGTCGTTTTCCCCGTGGAATCCGAGGCCATTATCACCATGTGTGGGTGTTGTTTGTGAGTTCGACACATTTTATCCCGAAACAAGAACAAGCGTAAAGTAGTGTGTGTTATCGGAATCAGTATTGAATAATCACTATTATCCTTAGCCCCACGGTGGGCGTCAAACTGTTTACCCTCAAATTTGGATATCAATTAAACTTATATTGTGGTTTTAAGGATATGTGATTTCATCCATTACCAATTGATAACTAAGAAAGTAAATGACAGAATTAAACTAGAAATAAATCAAACCAGTGTTCGAACAGAATCTCAACTTCGAATTAAGGTATTCTCGAGGTGATAACAGTATAAGAACAATTAAGATAGAATAATCTGATGAACAGTAACAAGCAAGAAAGAAAGAGTTGTATAACTTTTTCTCAGTGAATAATGATGTTTACAAATGACTGGAACTCCTCTTTATATAGTACAAGAATCTTAATTATGGTATACTTCTAATTACATAAGGGAATCGTATAAACAGTTAATTAACCGCTTTTGATTTGATCTGTTCCGAGATTCGCGCCACGATCCTCGACCAATCACAGATGTCTCGCCCTTCTGTTACTAAATTATCCCCGATGTTACTCGAAGTCTATCTCTCCTGGCTTCGATTGATACCGACCTCGATCTCGAAAGAGACTTCGATCTCGAAAGAGACTTCGATCTCGAACTCAGTGTCTCAGCTCTTCGATGCAACATCCTAGTCTCGATCAAATAGTAAAATCGAATAGCCCCGATTTCTACTGTATACAAACTACTAATAAAGAAATGTACCTTTACTTGTTCTTCTTTTTCTCGCTTAAGAAGTAAAAAATTGTACTCAGTAAAATAAATGAAGTTGACAGGAGCGGTTTTGGTCCAGTCAAAGACACCTTAATGTTCCTTCTGGTCTGTCAAGAGTAATTTAACTTATAATTAGAGTGTACATGTAAGTGAACAGTTATTGTCGTTCCTTGGTATGGGGTGAAGAAAGAAAGGCGAAGTTACTTTGTTACAAGTAAAAAACTAAAAACATAGATAGTGTACTAGCGGATTATGCAAACACACAAACGAACGTACCGTGGGTCGTCTCTCACTTAATCGCTTAAATTAAAAATAATTATATAAATCCATCTACATATATTGACTAAAAAAATAAACCATAAATTTGATGGGCTATTTGGGTAAAGATTCCGTTATTAAAAGCCAGGAATGCTATATGCATATAAAGCTTATCATTCACTCGTAAAAACAGTAGAGAGGCAAGAGAGGGAGAGAGAATAATGCAAGGAGACAAAGGAAATGACACTTACAGAGAGTGTTTAAGAAACCATGCAGCCAGCCTTGGAAGTTATGCCACTGATGGCTGCGGAGAATTCACTCTTGACAACGACAACAACAACAATTCCCCAGGCAGCGCAAGCTTACAATGTGCTGCCTGTGGTTGTCATCGTAACTTCCACCGTAAAGTCATTTATGGTACAAGTTACAGCAACAATAGTAGTCGCGACCGAGAAATCATGGCAGCAGATCAGTGGACTGACTACGGCGGAGGGAGGATGAGCGCCGCCCTGACAGCTGAGGAGTCACCGAGGAGCGGGAAGAAAAGATTTAGGACAAAGTTTACGACAGATCAGAAGGAGAAAATGCTGGCATTTGCGGAGAAAATAGGATGGACACTGCAAAGGAAAGATCAAGAAAATGAAACTGAAAGATTTTGCAGAGAGGTAGGGGTAAGTAGAAAGGTGTTTAAAGTATGGATGCATAATCATAAGAATAACACTTCCTCTGTATCCACTGGCAATGCATCTTCTCTCACTCAATAAGATTTAGTAATTTTTACTTCTCAATTGGAGTACTAGGTTAAATTATTCCCTTTTTAATCTTTTTACTTTTGGTCAAATCCACTAATTAATATCCAAATCTTGTACTGCAGCACTTGAGACGTTTTTATCTTGTTCCCTTTTCCATTTTCTTCTGATACAACAATAAGAATCCAGGAATGTCACTGCATCTAAGGAGTGTTAAAATGGTAATGGGCACCAATAAATAAGGATTATGGTAGAGCGGTAAGTATTCATTTACTCTTAATCATAAATTTCGGATCGCTATTGTTAGAAAACGGTGTACCCCTAATATGGAGTTTTGTGCGAATTCAAATTTAATGAACCCAAAAAAGAATGGTATTGGGCATGGCACTTACGGTGGAAGAATACCTTTATTCTTTGTAAATTTCATGAGTAGTCATTCAACTTTGTGTCCATTACCCAAAAGTCATTTTTCTTTATTTTATTACGTAAAAGTCATTCAACTTTGTGTTCATTACCCAAAAGTCTCTTATCTTTCTTTTGTTACACAAAAATCATTAAACTATGCTCTTGTTATCACAATAATCACTTTGACCGGATTTTACAAACCTTTCACCTGAAAAGTCTATTATGCCCTTGACATTATAAATTCTCCCATTTATGTGATACCTTCTATATTTTATGCTATATAATATACTTTTACCCAGGTATTTTACTTATAATTAAAATAATATTATTAGTTATTATTTTTATAATATATTCGTACATTTAATTTTTTTTAATATTAATTTTCAAGATATATAAGTAGATTATTAAATTTGTCAGTAACATTACCATGAACAAATCGCAAGTCCATGTTCTTAGTCATGCTTAATGAAAATTAAAAATCCAAAGCTCATTGATTTATCAGCCAAGCCATACACATTTATTTAATAAATAAAATACTCACATTTAGCAAATGACACATCAAATTAATACTTTCAAGTAAATAATATTAACAGATAAAACTTAAAAAACTTAATATTAAATACAAATATCTTTGAAACTTTTTTTAAAATTTTTATTGACTATAAAAAACAACTCTATTTTTATTATTTTAAATAAATATTAAAAACTAAATATTTTTATCATTTTTATACTTAAAAGATGTTCATGTTTGAATATGATTAAACAAATTGAGTGCCATGAAAAAATTAAATGTATGGATATATTATAAAAATAATAAATAAATTAATTTTAATTATAAGTAAAATACCTAGGTAAAAATATATTATACAATATATAATGTAGAAGGTATTACATAAATGAAGAGGATTTATAATGCCAAGGATATAATAGACTTTTCAAGTAAAAGTATTATAAAATCTGCCAAGGTGACTTTTGTGATAAATAGAGCAAAATAAAATAATGTTGGTATAACAAAGGAAATAAAAGTGACTTTTGGGTAATGACACAAAGTTAAATGATTTTTACGTAACAAAAAAAAAAAAATTGGCGTAATGAACACCATAAAATTTACTTTTTTCTAATGAGAAAATAACACGCACAAAAAAAAGGTCTTCAACTAAGTTCTAGCAAGAACTTAATACTACCAGTTCTATATTTTTAGAATTGTAGATAGGTTTCAAATATATATATATATATATATATATATATATATGCTGTTTTAGATCTATGTAGAGCAATGGGTAGGAGAATTTCTGATGCTTCTGAAATCTTATCCCTTTGGCCTACGGAAATCTATGAATGGAGAAAATATCTGTTGCGTTCATCCATAGATCAAAACTTGCATTGAACTTTTTCTACCAATTTTTGTTTTTATTTTGCGTGTTAAACAGTCAGTGACTTGGAATTGGATAGACTTGCATTTATACCTGTCTCTGCAACATTTGTGGTTGGAATAAGTCACACTCGTAATGGACCAAATTTGGGAAAAGCATTGCGCTAAACGTGTCAAAACTAAGCCCATAATATCCTTATTTCCGTTCCTTGTAGCCGAATGCTTCAGTATTCTGTTTCGTGCTACTTGAAAAGTTCTACCCCGTTTTTTTGTATTATCTAGGTGACGCAAGAGGGTTCTATCTGAATTTCTTTCGGAAAAAACTACTTACATTATATATACAATAATAGAATTATTTCTTAAGCATATATAATATATGTTAAGGCTTTGACCTTAAAGTTGTCTCGTGGTAAAAATTAAGACATATAAAGTGTTTACATCAAATCAATAGAGGCATGATATGTGTTTGTACGTACCTTTAATAATTGCCTCCTCAACATAACCTTTCTGAGTACTATCAGAGTACATTCTTCCTCCCTGCATTTTAAACGTATGACGACTCAAAATTATAAATTCCAAAGTTTCACATTAACGAGTGACCCAGAAGCAACTCTTGCTTAACATAAACATGCAGCTAGCCACGTGCCACAAAAATCATATTTTTCACTAATGATCAATACACAAACGAAGTAAAGGATTTTGGGAAAATTATTATAATCTATAAAAGTTTGAAAGCAAGATTGTTTCCCCTTCACTAGACAGAATATTTGTGTTCATGAACTAGGACAAATCTTGACCCCTCTGGCTCGATTGTTCTTGTAGCATTAAACTATTTACAATCACTCAAGATGCTTTGATTTTGAAACTATCCTATTTTATTGATCAGCTCATGTGTTGTGCCCATTTACAATAGTTCAATCCAATTTAAGTGCATATCATATTAATATTTTATACTATAATTCTAGAAAACTCACATTTCATTTTGCATTTAAGAGAAATGTCTAATCATGATCAAATGTAATGAAACTACACTTTCTATATGGGTCAGTTTAATTATACTGTGAAGAAACTGTGAAAATCAAGAATCATGAAGTCGTTAATGTTTCTAAGATCATGAGGTCCGACAATAATGACTCATACATTTGAAATTGAACTAGCCCTTTTGCGCTGTCAACTGTCGACTTGTCCGAACTTCTATTCATTCTTTCTAGAGACATCAGTGGACAGAAAACCCTATTATTTAAATCAACATAATTTCAATTCTGTCATTAAAACCTCTCAAAATTATTTGTTTTACTAGTTTGTTGAGAACTGTGGTGTGGTACTTAACAAATGTTGTATCATCCAAGATAATGAATTCAAGACAACTAAATTATCCTAATTTATCTTTTTTGTTTAATTTATTCTATATATCACTCTGGGTCAGGCTATGCGATTTATTCACTGTTAAATTGGAGTGTAACTATTGAGCAATTGTGAAAAATCACGATTACGTATTATAATATATGAAAAACAAAAGAAAGACTATCAATAAGAAAAAGAAAGAAAAAACTATACACAAAAAATATGCACTCCATGTCATATGATAGTAATACTTTATATCATGTAGAGTATGTGTACAAGTAGATAAAATTTCAAAAAGGTTATAACTTTTTCGGTTATGATAAATAAGCCATAAGGTATATATTCAAATCATTATGGGCATAGTTTGTTTTAAAAAAATTCTCTGATTAGCTTAATAAGATAATTCTTCATCCTGAATTCTAAAACATGACCTTTTACCCAGACTATTCATAGGTATCAAATCACTTGAATATGAAATTAAAATTTCATCAAGTGGCAGCAAGGTTAATGCATTAGAACTGACTCAATGAGTATTGAAACACATTTGAAGAATATACTTAAAAAACCCAGCAACCAAAGAAGAATAAATCGGGATGAAACGGTAAGAAACGCAAAGTCTAACGGTTTCTTACAGGTTGAAGTATCGGCAACCTACCGGGTTGAAATTGGGCTACCTTTTATGACGAGTCAGATTGAGTTATGCTCAATCAGCCCATCAGGAAAATATTGCATGCCCAAGCTGGAGGGCTAGACTGGTTACATATTTTTGGGCGTAACTTTGGCACCCCTAGCTTTAGGATATAATCACATTGCATTTGACCTGATTGATAAAAGCAAAGTCCAGAAACAAAGGGAAACAAAACAGTTAGAGAGACAGTGAACACACACACATTAAAAAACACTGTGTAACCTGGAAAGAAACCAAAGCAACAAACAAGATATTACCAATGAACTATCTAATTTCTCCTTTTCTTTTACCCTTTGGATGGGCAAGGGACTATAGCTGTATACACCAGTAGCCCAGAAGTTAAAACATATAAACTGAAAGGAGTCTAGATGCTTAGTAAAAGCATACGGCACATTTGTTTGTCTTAACAACAATACAGAATATAAACTGCCAGCTAGAAGTTATAGTAACTAAGTGGCCAGTCGCAAATACACGAGAATCTAAATTCATCACTTGGCAAGCATCATGCGAACAAACTCCTCGTAATTAACTTGCCCGTCACCATCAATATCTGCTTCTCGGATCATCTCATCCACCTCTTCATCAGTAAGCTTCTCTCCAAGGTTTGTCATTACATGACGAAGCTGAAATGTAAATTGTAGATATAAGAGGCTAAGAATCGGCTGCCCACAATACTGGCTAAGGAAAATACAACTAGCATGTTAAATTGCACTTTACTCATAATTACGTGCAGAAAATAACTTTTCTACAGAAAGGTACCTCAGCTGCAGAAATAAAGCCATTCTGATCTTTATCGAAAACCTTGAAAGCTTCTTTGAGTTCCTCCTCAGAATCAGTGTCCTTCACAAGAATAGTCCAAATCATATTTCATCATGAAAGAGGTAAAGCCGGTACATTGTTTTCCAAAGTATAAAAACTTATCATTTGAGCACAATACTAGATTTGACAATTAAGAATACTTGAGCGATGAAGAAAGCATATTTCTGTCTTCCTTGTCATGTTTTTATATGATTCAATGGGGAAACAATAACAAAATGCTAAAGAGCGAAAGGAAGAATTAACCAATCACTGATCCCTCAATGATGATACTATCTCAGGACAGTGACTTGGATATACAATTGCATACTCAATTTGATCCAAAGATCACTTAGTATCAAAGTCATCGACAGTATTTCAACACTTGAAATACGACAAATATTTTAAAATGAACAGTGTCTGCATGTTATCGAGTTGATATCTGACAAGTACGAATATATGAAGTTGGATTACAACATGACAATCCCTAATCACAGAAAATAATTCACCAAAAAAAACAGAGCACTAAGATACGAACACAAATTGATATATACATAAACAACCACAACTGCAGGAAACAGAAAGGATTTGGATCATAACAGCAAAGTTGGCATCCACACTAGTCAAATAAGTCCAACTTGTCTATAAGATCAATTTTCAAGGAGGCATCTGAAAAAAGAACTTGAGAATACCTGACATCATCACAAATATCTCAACAGCGCCAAATAAGAAAGACATAATATAAAAAAAGCTAGAACTCCTATACCTTCATCTTACGTGCCATCAGATTCAAGAACTCTGGAAAATCAATCGTTCCATTCTGATCAGCATCAACCTCGCTGATCATATCCTGTAGTTCAGCTTCAGTGGGATTCTGACCAAGTGATCTCATCACTGTTCCCAATTCCTTGGTAGTAATACAGCCTATAGAGGCAAACTTCAGATCACAACTAGAGCTTTTGATTTCGCTCGCATCACATAGGCTATTTATTGAGATGTAATCACCAGAAAACTAACAACAAAATACTAACATAGAGAGTACTCCTTGGGAGAATAAAATGAAGAATATCCATTTGGACTTTAAGGAGCAAAGAGGGTGCAATTACATTGAGAGATTAAAAGGTGATAAAACTGGGCAAGGGTATCATATGAAAAAGCTTCTTCTCTCCCCCCCCCCCCCCCACCCAAAAAACCCCCACACCAAGACGCAGCTCCATTTTGCAAATAAAATAAGAAACAAACGGGAAAGTAAAGAAGAACACTCTGTCCAGCCAAAACGGATCACATAAACTTTTATCTTTCTCTGGATCTGAAACAACTCCAATAAAAAACACGGTTAATACTGTAAACCGGCTTAGTAAAGGCACTTCAAGAGTTATAACTAAAAAGGTAAAGGAACAAGTAAACAAGGACTTCCATAAATGCTGCAAGACGCCATCAACAAATCAATCGAATGATACATGCAAAACTTCAAACAGAGTTTAAGTGTGATAGAAATTGCCAGATGTGACACAAAATTTTCGTATGCAACACATTAGGCACACCTTCAGGAAAAGTAAAAGCTGGCACCAAATATTTTCGATATTCTCTATGAGCAGATAGCGAAATTGAACAATCACTGATCCTACGATACTTAGACTCTAGTCCTTCAACGTCTTCAACTATTAAACGATCCGTTCCTAAGCATTTTTCTTTCTTCAGTTTATACCAGAACAACAAAACCAACTAAACGGCGTAATTTAGGTTTTCAATAGTAATTTCTAACACTTGACCAGTAACTCGCGATAATTGAAAGTCAACCAAAAAAGTGTAGCTAAAGCTTAGATCTACTCTAAAATCAACAAATCAGATGCAATAACATAAATAACGCCTCGGCCACCCAAAAAAAAAATGCATAAAAACATTATCACATCATCAGACTACCGTAAGGTTTAGAATAAAATGAGTAGTATTACCATCGCCGTCCTTGTCGAAAAGGCTAAACGCCTCCTTGAACTCAGCGATCTGCTCCTCCGTTAGCTGCTCTGCCATTTCTCTCTCTCTCTCTCTTTTCACGAGTTCAAAGAACCCTATGCGCAAGTTTTATGCCTTTTGATTTCGTTTTTTGGCACTTTGACCGTTTTTAAAGAAATGGAAAACGAGTAGAAATATCTTGACTCGCCGATTATACAGGGCAACTCGAAATAATATGGAAATATCGTACGGTAAATATTCCATACCAGTGGGCCCTGAATTCGAGGACGCGTCATTTCGAGTACTTGCTTTTTCCCTTTTTTGTTTTTGAAAATTTGAAAAATTTTACTAAAACAAGGCTAGAAGATCAAAACAGTTCAAATGTTCAATGAAAGAATATAAGGAGCCTAAAACTTTGTTACCATATTTGCACCTAACCATTTTCAAAATTAAAATAAGTCTTAATTCTAAGACTTCCTTTATACACAGAAATTTTAGTGAAAGGCTCCTGTGTTACAATTAGGGGTGTACACACCGAATCGGAAAATCGCACCAAATCGAAAAGACAAATCAAATCGATTAAAAAAATCCGAATAGATTTAGTTTGAATTGGGTTAATTTTGAGTTAAAAAACCCGAATCAAACCGACATATCTAAAAATATGTAGAAATATATGAGATTCTCTAACGTAATATAATATTTAATAGGATATGAAATGCTCCATATTTATTAACCTTAAAAAATTGGTTGTATGATCACTTTCTTATCAAGTGTTACTGAAATGCGTCAATCTATTTGTTCTTCTATATTCTTATGTCAAGATCTATTAGATTTTTATATCTTTTTCGAATTTGAAGTGATTATTATTATTTAGGTATCGTATTGATTTTTATTTTAATTACTAAATTAGATTAACCTTAAAAGTGTACATCAACAAAAAAAAATATTGTCATACGACTAAAAAGATAACTATCATGTGTTACTACGTAAATTCTCCCATAAGAATATTTTAATAGATAATATGTTTGTCAATTTTTTAGATTTTGCTAAACATATATTTACTTACCAAAATTTAATAAAGTAAAATTGAAATAATATTTAAGTAACAAAATTCAAAAAACCCGACAAAACCGAACCAATCCAAACTGATATAATTAGTTTGGTTCGATTTTGATAAAAACCGAACCAACCCGATCCATGTACACCCCTAATTACAGTCATAAGATATAAAGTTTTTTTTCATTCAAACTTTTTTCGTGATAAACCTAAAAAAGAAAACATTATCATAGCAAGAAATCTTTTTTGAACTTATTAAGACCATTATCTCAGTGAATTACTTGTTATGTTTAATTATAATATCAAACTTAAACAAAAATGTTACGATTAGGGAAAATTGCTATAGAAATGGCACACACGTTCATAACTGTACAAAAACAGTAGTATAAAATACTCTTTACTGTAGAATATTTTGAATGAATCCTAGTGGGACCATTTTAATGACATGAATCGTGAGTCTTGACCACTTAGAAACATAGTACTCCACTAATAATCTTGGTTTGCTTTCAAATTTCCACCAAATTACCCAGCAAATGAATCCTCAAATTTTCAGCAATTTCCCTTCAACTGCTCTTTTCTTTCTTGGTTTGTCCCTTTTTCCTTTTCTTCTTTTTTCACTTTGGTTTTGTACTCGTTAATATCTTTCTTTGTCTGTTCTCTTTTGTTCACTGTCTGGACTTATCTCTCCCTCTAGATACGGGGTCAAATGGTTTTGTGGGTCATTACAAACTTGTTTTTAGTCTTTATGACTTGTTTATTCACAAAGTCGGATAACAATTGAATTTATATACGATTTTAAGGATAAGTAATATAATTTGATACAAGTTGAGAAAATAGATTATTACTGAAATTAATTACAAGAAAATAAATGCAAACCACACAAATTGGACAATCTTGGCTTTGAAGATTGATCGCCCTCGAGTCACAAAATGCCTCAATCGATGATAGAACAGGTTAACAAGATAACAAGAACTAGAAATGATCAATATATTGCTTTTTTGATGCCTGTTATAATGTGTTTTACAAACGATCAGGCCTCCCTTTATATAATAGGGGAGCTCTACTCTTGGTACAATTCTATAAAAGGAAAAAAATCTCATGAGTTGCAAATTAATCGGCCTCTCCTCGATACGTGCCGAGATTTCCGCCGTGATCTCCAACTGATCGCGGATATTTCGGCCTTCCGTTATTTGGCTCGACAAAGTTCCCTCGATCTCAATCGGTTCCGGTGTCACGAGCTCAATGATTTAACTTCGCGCTTGGATCCGATATAGTTCAGGGTCGAGCTTCGACCTGTCACATTTAAGTCTCAACTGATCATACGATATACGAACCCGGTTTCGATTTTACACAGATAGTCTCCTCGTTTTTCAGAGAGAAGACGACGGGAAACGATATGAACTTCTGAGCCTTGCCTCAATAAACCATGATGTAAGCGGCAAGAGGTCACTGAAATGTCCCGTCGGTTCAATCTTCAAGGCATTAAATATGTGTCAGTTGTTGGTCGGCCACTGCGGGTTTTGAACCGCCGTTTTGCAAACTATAATTACTCCACACTTCAATTCATTTGAACTTTTACATTCAAACTTTTGCTCTTGTGTGCTTAATAAAAACTCATCACCTTCATTGTGACGACCCGGTAGGTCGTCTTAAGAATTAACGCCCCGATCTCCTATTAACTGTTTTCCCCAAGTCTATTTCTGCTAAATTGAATTGCCGGGATGTTCGATTTTGAGTTTCGGAGAGCTTTGGGACACTTAGTCCCTAACGACCGCAGGTGCGGCCCCAGTGAACTTAAGTGAATCCCGCACCTGCGATGCTATTTCCGCAGGTGCGGTACCGCAGGTGCGAGATCCCTGTGTGTTTTATTCCTAAAATTCGAGAGTTTATTTCATATGTCTAAAAATCGTGTAAGAGCTCAAGAATTGGCGATTTTCCGTGTGTTTTGAAGAGAAGGATCATAGGTAACATTTTCTAATCCTAATTCATTATTAGACCATTAATCTCCGTTGTTTTCTTTAGTTTAATTATCAAAAATAGGGGGGAAACCATAGGAAATTGATGAAATTTTCCCAACCCGAAATTCTGAAAATTTATGAGGTTTTTGGCATAGGATTTCGATTATTTCTGGTTGAATGAGTCTGTGGGTGAATGGATGTCCGAAAAATATAACTTTTACCGATTCCGAGACGTGGGCCCGAGGGGCGTTTTGGTCATTTTACCTAATTTCGCGCCTTAGCTTTTAAACAGTGAAAATCAGTTGCATGAGATGTTATTTACGATATGTAATTGAATTGTATAGATTTGGGCCATTTGGAGTCGGATACTCGTGGCAAACGTGTGATTTCGAGTTGATTTTGAGTCGGTTCGAGGTAAGTGGCTTGTCTAACCTTGTGTGGGGGACCTTTCCCCTTAGGATGTGATATTTGGTAATTGAATACATGTACGTGAGGTGACGAGCGCGTACTTGTGCTAATTGTTGAAAATCCGGTTTTACTTTAAATATTTAGACTGAGTTTCTTCCTTACCTGCTTTATTCTACTTGCAATTATAGCCTATGATTAGTTTAGAAAAGCATGCCTACTTGACTTGAATTACCTATTTGCTTAAGTTGCTTTAATTGTACCACGTGAAGCATGTTAGGCTAGAACTACTTGTTGCCTTGTCTTTTTGCACTCTATTTCTGAATGTCTTCTTGTTGTGGCTGCGTATTTACTTTGGGACTACGGGACGGTATCCCGGGAGATCCCCCTGCATATTTACTTTGGGATTACGGGACGGTATCCTGGGAGATCCCCTGCATATTTACTTTGGGACTACGAGACGGTATCCCGGGAGATCCCCCTGCATATTTACTTTGGGACTATGGGACGGTATCCCGGGAGATCCACTAGACAGTTGAGAAAAGGACTACAGGACGGTATCCTGGGAGATCCTCATTTTTACCATTGTTATTGAGCTGTTCATATTCCGTGTTTACTCGGTTCTTGTGTTTGTTATTGCCTTGTTGACCGGTCTTACTTTACTGCTGTATTCATTATTACTGTCTGTTTTCATAATGTAAATCCCTATTATATAGTTTAACCTCTGTAGGGCCCTGAACTTCCTCGTCACTACCCGACCGAGGTTAGGCTTGGCACTTACTGAGTACCGCTTTGGTGTACTCATGCCCTTTCCTGCGCATGTTTTTCATGTGCAGATCTAGGTACCTCCACTCAGGTGCACTATCCCCGAGGTTGGGAGATACAACAGAGACTTCGAGGTACACCTGCCACGTCCGCAGACCAGGAGTCTCTATCTTATTCCAGCTTTTGTGAAAATTTTATCCTTCCTTATAGTTGTATAGACATTCTGGAGTTAGAGCAGTGTATTATATTCTGTTAGCCTATGGTTTCCGTGAGTTTCCGGGTTTTGGGGTGGTATTGTGGACTTCCGTATTATTTTGGGTTGTATATGCCAAACGGCATTTACTTACAGTCCTTCTTTTAGATTTGTTCTGTTTTACTTAATTATTCCGCAACTTATGCTGGTATTCCGCATTGCTAGGCTTACCTAGTTATAGGGACTAGGTGCCATCACGACATGTTCATGGAGGGCGAACCAGGGTCGTGACAAGTTGGTATCAGAGCTCTAGGTTTATAGGAGTCACGGAACACAGACCGGTTTATTTGAGTCTCGCTGATCGTTACGGAGACGTCCGTACTTATCTACGAGAGGCTATGTAACTGTTTAGGAAAAATCTTCACTTCATTGATTTCCTTGTCGTGCAATATTTTTGACATCAATTCTAAACCTCTGTCTTCTATTCTCTCACAGATGGTGAGGACACGTGCTACTCGGGATGATCAAGCACCCGTGCCCCCTACTGCAGCCGTCAGAGGCCGGGGCCGAGGTAGAGGCCGAGGACGCACACGTGGTGCAGCAAGAGCACCTGCCCGAGCTGCCGCCGAGGTACCACCAACAGATCCAGCCGAGGTTCAGGCACCTGACACGCCTACTACCACTACTACTCCAGCCCTTCAGGAGACGTTAGCTCAGTTTATGTCTATGTACACCACTCTGGCTCAGGAAGGGTTGATTCCCCTTGCTACAGCCACATCCCAGGCCGGGGGAGGAGCACAGACTCCCGCCGCCCGCACTCCTGAGTAGCGAGTGCCACTGGAGCATGTCCCAGAGATCATTTCTGCACCGTCCGTAGTGCTAGTTCAGCCCGAGGATGGATTAGCTGCTTCAGAGGACGAGAAGCGGAGACTTGAGAGGTTCAAGAAGTATGATCCTCCGGTATTCAGTGGGCTAACATCAGATGCCTTGGAGTTTCTAGAGGAGTGCCACTGTATTCTTCGCACTATGGGCATAGCCGGATCTAGTGGGGTTTCCTTTACTACCTTCCAGCTTCGCGGAGCCGCCTATGATTGGTGGCGCACCTATGAGTTAGACATTCCAGACGAGGCTGCTTCACTGACCTCGACCCAGTTCTCAGACATTTTCCTGAGAGAGTTTGTTCCTCAGAGCCTCAGGGACGCATGGCGCGCAGAGTTTGAGCATTTGCGCCAGGGTGCTGTGATAGTTTCAGAGTATGCTATTCGTTACAGCAGATTAGCTAGGCATGCACCGACTTTGATTGCTATTGTCTGCGAGGGGGTTCGCCGGTTCATTGAGGGTCTTATCCCGCCCATCAGATCTAGCATGGCTCGAGAGTTGGAGATGGACATTCCTTATCAGAAGGTAGTGAGCATTGCTAGGAGGATTGAGGGTATGCTCGCTAGGGAGCGAGAGGAGAGAGAGGCCAAGAGGTCTCGAGAGTCGGGCAGATCTACATGGTAGGGTTTATATGGTCCGCCCCGTTCATTCAGCCCTTCCAGCAGCCAGCGGTACCCCAGCTCCACCCAGGCCTAGGAGCCTTACTATGCACCTACAGTTTCTAGCGCGCCTCCTATGCGGGGTGCTTTCAGAGGTCAGTCTAGCAGACCTGGCCCTAGTCAGTCACAGCCACTACGTCCTCCCAGAGCTTTCTTCGAGTGTGGCGATACACGCCATGTGGTTAGGGACTGCCCCAGACTTATTAGGGGTGCATCTTCACAGACTTTTCAGCCACATCGTACTCAGCAGGGTTCTAAGGCCATGATCACAGCTCCAGTTGCTACCCCATCTGCCCAGCCAGCTAGGGGCGGAGGTCGGGGAGGTAGAGTTCGCCTTCGAGGGGGAGGCCAGGCCAGATATTATGCCATTCCTGCCCGTACCAAGGTTGTTGCCTCCGATTCTGTCATTACAGGTATTATACTGGTTTGTCACAGAGATGCATCGGTTCTATTCGATCCAGGCTCCACGTATTCTTATGTGTCTTCTTATTTTGCTCCGCATTTGGGTATAGCCCGAGATTCTTTGGGTTCTCCTGTTTATGTTTCTACTCCTGTGGGAGATTCTCTTGTTGTGGACCGCGTTTATCGGTCGTGTTTGGTTACTATTCGTGGTTTTGAGACCAGTGCGGATTTATTGTTACTCGATATGGTGGATTTTGATATTATCTTGGGCATGGACTGGTTGTCGTCCCATTATGCTATTCTTGATTGTCACGCCAAGACCGTGACGCTGTCTATGCCAGGTATTCCGCGTGTTGAGTGGAGTGGTACCTTATATCACACTTCCAGTAAAGTTATCTCTTTTCTTAGAGCTCAGCGTATGGTTGAGAAGGGGTGTGCCGTGTATTTAGCTTATGTGAGAGATGTCAGTGTTGATTTCCCTTCTGTTGATTCAGTTCCAGTGGTACGGGATTATCACAATGTGTTTCCAGCTGATCTTCCGGGCATGCCGCCCGATAGAGACATTGATTTTGGATTGATTTGTTGTCGGGCACTCAGCCCATTTCCATTCCTCCGTACCGTATGGCTCTTCCTGAGTTGAAGGAGTTGAAGGATCAGTTACAAGAATTGCTTGATAAAGGTTTTATTCGACCCAGTGTTTCACCTTGGGGTGCTCCTGTCTTGTTTGTGAAGAAAAATGATGGTTCTATGCGCATGTGTATTGATTATCGCCAGTTGAACAGGGTTACAGTGAAGAACCGTTATCCCTTGCCTCGTATTGATGATCTATTTGACCAGCTTCAGGGTGCACATGTATTTTCTAAGATTGATTTGTGCTCAGGTTTCCATCAGTTGAAGATTCGGGAGCCAGATATCCCGAAGACTTTCTTCAGGACTCGGTATGGCCATTACGAGTTTCTAGTTATGTCATTTGGGCTGACTAATTCCCCCGCAACATTTATGCATTTGATGCACAGTGTGTTCAGGCCATATCTCGACTCGTTCGTCATTGTTTTCATAGATGATATTCTTGTCTACTCCCGGAGTCGGGAAGATCATAAGCAGCACTTGAGGACAGTGCTTCAAACCCTTAGAGAGAAGAAGTTGTATGCAAAGTTCTCAAAATGTGAGTTTCTGTTGAGTTCTGTGGCATTATTAGGCCACGTGGTATCGAGTGAGGGTATTCGAGTGGATCCGAAGAAGGTAGAGGTCGTGCAGAGTTGGCCCAGGCCGTCCTCAGTTACAGAGATTCACAGTTTCCTTGGCTTGGCAGGTTACTACCGCCGTTTTGGAATTTCTCGGACTTTGAGGAAACATGATGCTATTTGGGTGATTGTGGATCGGCTGACCAAATCGGCCCATTTCATTCCGGTACTGACTACTTATTCATCGGAGCGGTTGGCGGAGATTTATATTCGGGAGATTGTTCGTCTGCATGGTATTCCAGTTTCTATTATTTCAGGCAGAGGTACTTAGTTCACTTCATGGTTCTGGAGAGCCGTTCAACAGGAGTTAGGTACCAGGGTAGAGTTGAGCACATCATTTCACCCCCAGACGGACGAACAGTCCGAGCGCACTATTCAGGTTCTTGAGGATATGCTCTGTGCGTGTGTGATTGAGTTTGGAGGGTCTTGGGATCAGTTCCTTCCATTGGCGGAGTTTGCTTACAACAACAATTATCAATCCAGCATTCAGATGGCGCCGTATGAGGCTTTATATGGTAGGAGGTGCAGATCTCCGGTGGGTTGGTTTGAGCCGGGTGAGGCCAGGCTATTGGGCACAGAGTTNACCCTTTTGAGATATTGAGGCGTGTTGGGGAGGTTGCTTATGAACTTGCCTTACCTCCTAGCTTGGCAGGAGTTCATCCGGTATTTCATGTTTCGATGCTCCGGAGGTATCACGGTGACCCGTCTCATGTCTTGGATTTCAGTTCAGTCCGCTTGGATAAGGATCTATAATGTTGAGGAGCCTGTAGCTATATTGGACAGGCAAGTCAGAAAGCTCAGGTCAAAGAACATTGCTTCAGTAAAGGTTCAGTGTCGGGGTCAGCCGGTCGAGGAGGCGACCTGGGAGACCGAGCAGGATATGCGCAACAGTTACCCTCATCTTTTCACTACTTCAGGTATGTGTTTATGCTCGTTCGAGGACGAACAAATTTTTAAGTGTAGGAGGATGTGACGACCTGGTCGGTCGTCTCAAGAATTAATGCCCCGATCCCCTATTAACTGTTTTTCCCCAAGTCTATTTCTGCTAAATTGAATTGCCGGGACGTTCGATTTTGAGTTTCGGAGAGTTTTGGGACACTTAGTCCCTAAATGAGAGCTTAAGTTTTGGAAAGTTGCCCGTAGTTGGAGCAATGTGAAGAGGGCCTCGGAATGGAAATCCGATGGTTTCGTTAGCTCCGTTAGGTGATTTCGGGGTTGGGAGCGTGTTCGGAATGTATTTTGGAAGTCCGTAGCTCATTTAGGCTTGAAATGCCGAAGTTTGAATTTTTGGAGTCTCCAGCGCGATAGTGAATTTTTGATCCGAGGGTCGGAATGGAATTTCGTAAGTTGCAGTAGTTTCATCATGTCTTTTGGGATGTTTGTGAAAAATTTGAGGTCATTCGGATCAGCTTAGACGTGTCTCGGCGTCAAATGTGAATTCTAGAATTTTCCTAAGTTCCTAGGCTTGAACCTATGCATAATCGATGTTTTTGATGTTATGAGACGTGTTTTTAAGGCTCAACCCAGTTCGAATGAAGTATTAAGGTTGCTTGGTGGTTTTGGTTGAGGTCTCTCGTTTCAGATGCTTAGCGGGAGAAAAAATTGGGACTTAGCTACTGCTGAACCAGGCCTCTTCTGGTGTCTTCGCACCTGCGAAGGTTTTTCCGCAGGTGCGGACTCGCATGCGCGTGGGGCCTGATCGCAGGTGCGATAGGGGGATATTTGACCAGTGGTTGTAGGTGCGACTTGGGTTCCGTAGGTGCGGGACCGCAGGCGCGACGTAACGAGCGCAAGTGTGGCCCCAGTGGACTTAAGTGAATCCTGCACCTGCGATGCTCTTTCCGCAGGTGCGGGACCGCAGGCGCGACGTAACGAGCGCAGGTGCGGCCCCAGTGGACTTAAGTGAATCCTGCACCTGCGATGCTCTTTCCGCAGGTGCGGTACTGCAGGTGCGGTGATCGGGACCGCAGGTGTGAGATCCCTGTGTGTTTTATTCCAAAAATCCGAGAGTTTATTTTATAAGTCTAAAAATCGTGTAAGGGCTCAAGAACTGGCGATTTTCTGTGGGGTTTGAAGAGAAGGATCATAGGTAACATTTTCTAATCCTAATTCATTGTTAGACCATTAATCTTCGTTGTTTTCTTTAGTTTAATTATCAAAAATGGGGGGAAAACCATAGGAAATTGATGAAATTTCCCCAACCTGAAATTCTAAAAATTTATGGGGTTTTTGGCATCGGATTTCGATTGTTTCTGGTTGAATGAGTCTGTGGGTGAATGGGTGTCCGAAAAATATAACTTTTACCCGATTCCGAGACGTGGGCCCGAGGGGAGTTTTGGTCATTTTACCTAATTTCGCGCCTTAGCTTGAATTAAATAGTGAAAATCAGTTGCATGAGATGTTATTTACGATATGTAATTGAATTGTATAGATTTGGGCCATTTGGAGTCGGATACTCGTGGCAAACGTGTGGTTTCGAGTTGATTTTGAGCCGGTTCGAGGTAAGTGGCTTGTC
Organism: Nicotiana knightiana; assembly: GCA_005239525.1. Taxonomy (NCBI): domain Eukaryota; kingdom Viridiplantae; phylum Streptophyta; class Magnoliopsida; order Solanales; family Solanaceae; genus Nicotiana; species Nicotiana knightiana. Next base: position 150,752 of record ML413650.1, read on the forward strand.
TAACCTTGTGTGGGGAACCTTTCCCCTTAGGATGTGATATTTGGTAATTGAATGCCTTGTACGTGAGGTGACGAGCGCGTACTTGTGCTAATTGTTGAAAATCCGGTTTTACTTTAAATGTTTAGACTGAGTTTCTTCCTTACCTGCTTTATTCTACTTGCAATTATAGCCTATGATTAGTTTAGAAAAGCATGCCTAGTTGACTTGAATTGCCTATTTGCTTAAGCTGCTTTAATTGTACTACGTGAAGCATGTTAGGCTAGACCTACTTGTTGCCTTGTATTTTTGCACTCTATTTCTGAATGTCTTCTTGTTGTGGCTGCGTATTTAATTTGGGACTACGGGACGGTATCCCGAGAGATCCCCCTGCATATTTACTTTGGGTACGGGATGGTATCCCGGGAGATCCACTAGACAGTTGAGAAAAGGACTATAGGACGGTATCCTGGGAGATCCTCATTGTTACCATTGTTATTGAGTTGTTCATATTCCGTGTTTACTCGGTTCTTGTGTTTGTTATTGCCTTGTTGACCGGTCTTACTTCACTGTTGTATTCATTATTGCTGTCTGTTTTCATACTGTAAATCCCTATTATATAGTTTAACCTCAGTAGGGCCCTGACCTTCCTCGTCACTACCTGACCGAGGTTAGGCTATGCACTTATTGAGTACCGATGTGGTGTACTCATGCCCTTTCCTGCGCATGTTTTTCATGTGCAGATCCAGGTACCTCCACTCTGGCGCACTGACCCAAGGTTGAGAGATACAATAGAGACTTCGAGGTACATCTGCCGCGTCCGCAGACCAGGAGTCTCTATCTAATTCCAGCTTTTGTGAAAAGTTTATCCTTCCTTACAGTTGTATAGACATTCTGGAGTTAGAGCAGTGTATTATATTCTGTTAGCCTGTGGTTTCCGTGAGTTTCCGAGTTTTGGGGTGGTATTGTGGACTTTCGTATTATTTTGGGTTGTATATGCCAAGCGGCATTTATTTACAGTCCTTCTTTTAGATTTGTTTCATTTTTACTTAATTATTCCGCAACTTATGGTGATATTCTGCATTTGTAGGCTTACCTAGTTATAGGGACTAGGTGCCGTCACGACATGTTCACGGAGGGAGAACTGGGGTTGTGACATTCATCCTCTGATTTTCCAGCTTAAGTTCACTATTTCTTCTTTTATTACTTGCTGCAAAATTTTACCAATTATTCGTCAAATACATCTTCCGCTTCATCAGTACCTTCTTTTCACCCTTACTTAGAAGCAATAGCGAAGACTTCTAAATATGTTCCTTAGAAGGAGACTCCCTCTTCCTCGAGACCGTTAGAGGAAAAGAAATCCATGTCCACTGTTGTCGACGAAAAGACACTGGAACCTCCTTCAATTGTGTTCGCTCTTACGGGGTGCCCAACCGGGACCGACTTTAAGATCGAGAAAACCCCTTGCGCTCCGAGTCAATGCGAGCCGGTCTCGAGGTATATTTTCTCCATTATTAAAGATTTCCACCCCAAAGTCAAGGAAGACTGTAATTGGGATGATAAACTCGTGGTGATGCCCTCGCCCGAGGAGTCAATCATTACCCATATGGAGGGCTTTCTAAGTGTCTACATTTATCCCTTCACGTTGGGACCTCTAGACACGGTCATCATCACCTTCTGTAAGAGGTATTAGGTGAACCTCGGTCAAATCCATCCCTCATTTTGGGGATATTGATTCTCCTCTATTTTTTCGTAAACAAAATCGACAAGTGCCCCTTCACCACAGACCATCTCATGCGCTTGTACAATCCTCGACTTTACCGAGGGGGTTGACAAAACTTTCCTGTCGGACCAGTAAGGCCCCGTTATTGAGCATAGATGAGGATCGAGACCGAGGCTAGTTGGGCCAGTTCATTTGAGTGAAGACCTCGAATCTAATCCCGACTGTAGAAATGCCATTTCCCGAGAAATGGAATATGAAGCGTAAGTGTATTCTCATCCCTCCTGTTAATTGTTTTTCCCTTTCCTCTAATCTAATCGATGTTTTCGTGGTGTAGTTGTCGCTCAGATGCCAGACGTAGTCCCTCGACTCAAGGAGTGGGTCGAGGGCCTCGTATCAAAGAAGCCCGAGCGCGCATGACACGAACTTTCAAAGGGCCGGTGGGAGTCCCGTTCTCAAGGTAAATTTTTTTTCCTAGAGCTAACATCACTTGGGTTTCTTTCCAAGCTTACTTATCCCTTTTTTCTTTGTAGGCCTCGGGACCGATGTCGTGATGAGGCCCCCATCTGCGAATGAAATTGTCATCCCCATATCTCCTACTCCAAAGCAGGACAAAGAGAAGAAAAGAAAAAGGGCTCTGAGTTACCCGAATTCGGAGAAGAATAAAACGAAAAAGAGGCAGGAACGCAAGCCCAAAGAAAACATTAACGCCCTCCCATCAAAATTAGTCCACCGACTGAGGGATGAGTCGGAAGAAGAAGAAAACTCCGATATGGTGGCTCAGGTGCAAGCCCACATCGTATTGCCCCAAGCCAGGGAGGCTGCTAAGAGGGTAGTAACCGAGGTCCCTGGATCTGAGAAGGGCGAGACCGCTGTGCCCCAATCTAAGGCGTCGAGGAGGAAGTCGGGGCCGATATTCCTCGAGCGGGAGAGATTGACCTAAAAGATGCGCTTGGGGCGATTGACCTTATCGAGTCCCCTCTATTCTCCAATTCTATGATCAACGAGGTCGGTATGCTAAAGGATCGTTCGCACGAGGGTCCTCAAGGGGTGGCAGATCTTCATAACTTCTTTGATGATCTACTGCCTTGGAGGATGTGACTGGGCTTGGAGATTTAATGCTGCCAAAGAAAGCACCATCTTCGGGAGCCAGTGGGCTTTCTTCGAGCTCGAAGTTAGTGGATCGATTCCCGGCTCCGAGTGCCGATCATGGCCGAAAATGGTCAATCGTCATCTCTCTCCCGGAGGATCCCCTCTCTCCGCCCCCATGTGGGCTGATAGCTATTGGCAGTGCTTGGTGACCGAAGAGGACCAGGCCAAGATGGACGAAGTAGACGCATCCTGCTTGTTCAATGAAGCTCAACTGGCGCTGAATCGGGTAACTTCAATGCCTCTTTACTTAGTACTTTAAAGTTTGAGTTATAAATAATCGTAACACTCTTCCTTATGCTCGTATGCCTCGGTACTTCATCATGAAGCTTTTCTCCAATATTGGGAGGATTTACCCCAAAATAAAGCCTAGGTTCTGGAGTTAAATGAGAAGAGGGACACCTATAAGATTCTCAGTGACAAGCTTCAGGCTGAGCTAGAAGCAGCTCGGAAGGAACATGCCGGTCTGGTCGAGTAGGTAAGACGAGTATTCGATCACAGTAATGACTGTCGCGCCCCCTTTTTCTCGCGAAATCGCGTTTCAACATTTTTGGGACAACTCCTTTTGATAGGGTAAGGAATTGAGAGAGTCGCCACCTAACAGATTAAGGTGCGTTAGGGCACCTAGAGCAATTAACTCATAGAACCAGTTTACATCATTAGAGATCGGGTAAGGGCTCAAATTACCTTGAGGGGAAGGTGTTAAGCACCCCTCGAGGTCCACAATGGTGGGTCCCGACCGAATTTAAATTAAGCGAATTAGTCTAAAAAAGAGAAGAAAACAATTTGACCAGATGCGATATCCAATTTATTCTAAACAGGAGTATAGGGGGTCCCATGTTTTTTAGCCTATAGGATCATTCCATTCAATACTTTGTGACTCCCTTAAGTTGGGGTGTCACTCATAGTATTAACGCATGGGCTATCATCTTCTTACTACCCAATTACTATCTTTAAGTTGTTACTTAAGCGTTCTAGCAGTTTCTATCTCGTTCCTTATGCGTGCACTACCCGTCCCTTACCTGTGGCCTTGGAGGCATTAGTACCTCTATTTGGGATAGTTTTGGGCCAACCTATATTAAAAATGTGAAATCTAGACGACAAACAATAACAGATAGGACTTTCAAATAAGGAACAAGTATGGACTCATATTGACCTCCGCACATAGACAACAAAAGCACGAAAACTTTATTACTTTGGAATCCTATAGACAGGATATCTATGTGGGAAAACCAAATGCATAAAAAGTTTATTAAGGCGAGCAGTAAAACCTATTTGTTTGCCTACTGATTTTATTCAGCATGAATCTGGGCATTTCAGGCAGTAATATGTCACAATTATAAACCCAGAATCATTTTTAATCCTACAAATATATTGCCTAAGTGATTGGCAGTAGCGAACGAATTCAGAGTCGACCAACAGGATCCTATAGGCATGATTTCTACGAGCTTATTAATTACAGGCCTATAGACATGATTTCTAAGTGTAGCACTGATTTTAACTCATAAGGACATGTTTTTATTCCTTTTAAATCCTATAGGCATGCTTTCTAAGTCCGAAGTTGATTTAAACTCTATAGGCATGATTTCTAAGTTTGGAACTGATTTCACCCTATAGGCATGATATCTATTAGCTTTAAATCCTATAGGCATGATTTCTAGGTTTGAGACTGATTTCACCTTATAGGCAGGATATCTATTAGTTTTAAATCCTATAGGCATAATTTCTAGGTTTGAGACTGATTTCACCCTATAGGCATGATATCTATTAACCGCATGTGGGCAGACATTAAGCAGATTGCCAGGAAAGATCATTATTTCAAACAAATAGGATCCTATAGACATGGTCACTAATGCACATTGGGTTAAAAATATGTGTAAGATCCCCCCATAATTTACTAATAAACCCCAAATTTATTATTACAGAGATTATTACAGCCTAGAATATTGAAAGAATTACATACCAGTAGCAATTACACTATAGGGAGCCTTCATAGGCCAAATCTAAACCTGGGAACCAGGCCTTCAATCATATCAGCTCTGAAGCATATTAGTGATCCATCCATGTCACATAAAATTATGTTTCCAATGTGTCAAAGTTCCCAAGGGCCTCAGTGACCCCGACAATGCTCACACCAGAACCACATTCGGTAAATAAATCACAAAAAGATTGGAAGACCAGTTCCAATGTGTCAAAGTTCGGAGGAGTCTCAAGGACCCTAGGCAGTGCTCGCACTAGGGGTGGTGAGAACCTAAATGACTAAGAGTAGGAGTTTGAAAACTAGTGCATAAAGGGTAAAGAGGGCATGTTTTAAAATAGTTTAATTTTCATAAGCAAGCAAATTCAGAATACAGAGTTGCAGACAGAACTGCACCAAGAAACAAACAAAGTTCACTTTCAGTACATAGTTCAAACAAATTGGCATTTGATTAGGCTAAATATTAAAGCAATCATGACTTAAACACAGAGACAGAAACAACCTGAACCTATAAATTAAACCACAAACATATTTGATTACATGCTTACAGTATCTGGCAAGGTTCAGAACAAGAAACAGACTGAACTAACCTAAGAAAAGGGGTCAACTTATTTGAAGTAACTTAGTTTATCATTATTACTAAATGGGATCAAGTAGTCACATAGAAAGCAGAATCATGCTGAGGATTGAAACAGACTAATCAAATAAAGCATAGAGAACATAATAGTAAGAGTTAAGGCCTACCATTTGAGAAGAAAGCATGTAAGAATGCAATAGCAGTCAAATTCCAGAGAATTTGGCCTTGGCTTTCAGCCGGCCAAATAATAGCCACTTATTGCAGAAATCAGAATAAGAGAATACAGAGAGAGCTTAAGTTTTTGTGAGAACAGAGAGTTCGAAAGTTGTAGAGTTTTCCTAAAGGGAGTGAGGAAGGGGGTTTAAATAGCACTTAATGAAGTAAAAAAATAAGGTAATGAACCAGTCATACACAAATAAGGTATGAAAAATAACTTAAAAATTAATTAAGTCGACATGAATCAATTAACAAGATAGAATCGAGTAAAGTCAGGCTAGTACCACTTAATTTAAGGAAACCTTATATGGAATTAATCAGTAGTCAAGTACTAGGTTAAATAAGGTAAGGAATAATTCCAAAATCAATTAGAAGCCGAGTTCAATAATCAGAACATAAAATCAAGTCAGTACGGTTAAGTTAAGGGAAGTAACACAAATTATTAATCATATACTTGAAAGGTAAGAACATGTAAAGTCTAATAAGGAAACACCAACACTAAAGGAACGACTAATTTCAAACCCTAATTTAGGTAAGCACTTAATCACTAGGGTTAAAACAAATAGGCAGAAATAGTAAAAGAACAATTAAATAATCGGAACCCTAAGAAAATAGGCAGAAATATAAAGACATAAAATAAGTAAAATCAGTCAAAATAAATAAGGAAGCTATAACAGATACCTAGAGACAAAAACATTTAAAGGTTAAAAATATTTTTGCAAAAAATCTATTGAAATCAAAACCCTAGTTTTTAGGGTAAATAAAATTCGTCATAAAATAATAATAGAAAAGGACTAGAAAATATAGAGACAAAAGTACTGATTTTTTAATAAAAAAATAAAATAAATACTAGAACGAACATGAAATCGTTTCAGATCTAAACAGATTCGACCAAAAAATAGCCAGATTCATAAAAATAAACAGAAGTTGAACCAAATCTGGTTTGAACCAGAGATTTGAAACCCTAAGATACGAAATTATTTGTACTCACAGGTATCAGGATGAACATATACGAAATAGCCAAGATATGAGAGACTTTGAACCAGATTGGGTTCGAGTCTCTTGAGATTCACTTGCCATTTGAGACACATGAATCAAGTAGCATCAAGATAGGGTAGCCAGTAGAGAAACAAAGCCAAATAAGGCAGGAAATCAAGGCAAGATCCCATGAATCAAGGGAAAGTGTGACGGAGGGCTAGGGTTTGAGGAGGTGAGAGAGGTGAGGAGAGGAGAGTATCCAAAGATGGCAGGCTATGGTGAATGAGTAAGGGTTTAGGGGTTTTGGTATATTAAAAGGGGACGGTGGATTTAGAGCCATTGATCTTCTGAGATCAACGGCTAGGATTAGATTTAGGTGGGGCGGGTTTAATTGGACGGGTATGGGTATGGGTAGTTGGGTTAGTGTATTGGGTATTGGGTTGGATAGGGTATTGGGCTGGGGTAGGTCCGAAAAATCAATTAAAAAGTGCTATGTTTTAAATACCCATTCAAATTAATAAAATAATTAATAAAATAATAAAAAATGCTATTTGTATATGCAAATGATTTAAAATAATTACTTAATATTATAAAAATATAAAAAGTCATTTTTCGTGTAAATAATGTAATTATGCATATATGGGCTATTATTGCAAAGTTATTGTAATTATAGCCTAAAGATACAAATATAATTATGCATAAAATGATGGAAAAATACCGGTTGATGCTCATGCACTATTTTGAAAGTATATATGTATTTTAAAAATATATATGGAAAAAATTGGGTATCAACAGCTGCCCATCTTTACCCGGGAAGGATGAAAGAGTTGTCGGGTAAAGATATGATGACCAATTTTGACCGAATAGGGATTTGAGAGATGTAGGTCGCACTCCAGTTATAGAGCTGCCTACATATCCCTGGTTTTACAAGAATCAGGTCGTGTGTAGTTCTGGATCCATCGATGGAATACACTGATGGAGTTGTTACAAGGACGGACACAAGGTTTCGAATAGGATGAAACAATTATGGTGAACAGTCAGGTTTGAAATAATTTGAAGGATCTGGAGCGGGATTGCTCCTGTTGGGATAATAGTTACTTACTGGGTCACCTGCAAATCCACAAAATATATATCGCGAGCATATATATAAATTTGCATAAATTTAGACATGATGCAAATTCCCTTCAGACCATGAAAACTGTATTTGGATGGTGAGGATGATGTCCTTAGACCATGACGTCCCGGGCCATGAGTTATGCGGTAAGGGATTCACAGGGGCTATGAAATGATGTTCTCGGGCCATGAAAATGGTATCTCCAAACCATGACGCCTTTGAATAATAATGTGCAAATTTGAGAGATCCTCAGGCCATGACATGATGTCCTCCGACTATGAGGATGGTGCCTTCAGACTATGACACCTTCGGACAAGTTGGCTATATTTCAGCCTATGAGGTGCAGAGGTATGATGCTAGAGGCAACAAGACAGAGCTTAGTCTTGTGTGAAGTTGAGGGCAAAGCTTAGCCCGATGCAAGAGAGGCAGTGCTTAGTCTCGTGTGATATTCGGGACAGTGCTTAGTCCCATGCAAAGTGAAGGAAGCTCTTAGCCTTATGCAAATAGGGAGGCAGGGCTTAGCCTCATGCAAGGATTGAGACAGGGCTTAGTCTCATGCAAAGAGAAGGCAGTGCTTAGCCTTATTCAAGTGGAGAGGCAGGGCTTAGCCTCATGCAAGGATTGAGACAGGGCTTAGTCTCATGCAAAGAGAAGGCAGTGCTTAGCCTTATTCAAGTGGAGAGGCAGGGCTTAGCCTCATGCAAGGTTCGGGATAGTGCTTAGTCCCATGCAAAGAGAAGGCAGTGCTTAGCCTTATGAAAATAGAGAGGCAGGGCTTAGCCTCATGCAGGATTGTAGATAGAGCTTAGTCTTATCCAAAGAGAAGGAAGCACTTAGCCTTATGAAAGTGGAGCGGCAGGGCTTAGCCTCATGCAAGGTTCGGGACAGTGCTTAGTCCCATGCAAAGAGAAGGCAATGCTTAGCGTTACGCAAATAGAGAGGCAGGGCTTAACCTCATGCAAGGTTCGAGACAGTGCTTAGTCCCATGCAAAGAGAAGAGTAAGAGTGAAGTATTCTTAGTTGAAAATGTGTTTCATGCATAGCGATTGTGTCGTTGCGATGGCGTTTATCATGATGATATAGTTCTGCATCCAAAGAAATATTTTTGAGTTTTTGCAGAGGGGAAGTTGGTTCGTGCCTTTGCTTGCTCGATTTGCTCCGCTCTGTCTGAAGATCCTGTTCAAGATATTATGGTAGCATTTGGCTAAAGCAAAGTTTTATTTTCAAAGTCATGCGTATATAAATTTCAAAGACATTGTAGTATGCAGTTTAGAAGTTAGTTACATGAACAGTAACTATGACATTATTAGAGACATTGCGACTTCCGCTGCCGTAACTAGATGACCTTTCTGACTGCTCCATATGCTGTGGTTGGCTGAACTTGCTTTAGAACTTTGAGGGTCCTCCTCAAAATTCTGCCCCAGTTCCTGATTGTGGGGAAAATGGAAGTCTTATTGAATTGTGACCGAACCCACAGGACTTCCTATGTATCCCCTGTTAAATGGGAATCAGGTCGAGCGTAGTTCAATTTACATCATATGAAGAAGCATAAATGGTTTACACATAGTGTTTTTTTACTGCATCTGAATTGATAGGCTTTGGCCAGATTTCTCCGTCCATCTCTGCGAGTATGAGCAATCCTTCTGTCAATACTCTGTGAACCATGTAAGTACCTTGCCAGTTGGGAGAGAATTTCCCTTTGGCCTCATCTTGATATGGAAATATCCGTTTCAGTACCAGCTTCCCCGGCGTGAATTGTCTTGGTTTTACCCTTTTATTGAAAGCCTTGGACATTCTATTATGATAGAGCTGGCCCTGACACACCGCATTCATCCTCTTGCCATCTATGAGGGCTAATTTCTCATAGTGGTTCCTTATCCATTTTGCATCCCTGAGTTCGGCTTCTTGTATGATTCTTAAAGAAGGAATTTCTACCTCGACGGGAATGACAACTTCGGTACCATAAACCAACAAATAGGGAGTTGCCCCGGTTGATGTGTGGATTGTTGTACGGTATCCTAGTAAGGCGAATGGTAATTTCTCGTGCCATTGCTTGTGATTCTCTACCATTTTCCTTAGTATCTTCTTGATGTTTTTTTTGGCGGCCTCTACGACTCTATTCATTTGAGGCCTGTATGTTGAGGAATTCTTGTGCTTGATTTTGAAAGTTTCACACATGGTTTTCATCAAATCACTGTTGAGATTGGCGACATTGTCAGTGATGATGGACTCTGGAACCCCAAATCAACAAACAATCCGGTCTCTAACAAAATCTGCGATGACTTTCTTGGTTACCGCTTTGTAAGATGCAGCTTCAACCCATTTGGTGAAGTAGTCGATGTACACTAAAATGAACCGGTGCCCGTTTGAAGCGGTCGTCTCAATTGGGCCGATGACATCCATTCCCCAGGCAACGAAAGGCCAAGGTGAGCTTGTTGCATTAAGCTCGTTTGGTGGCGCCCATATCATGTCTGCATGTATCTGGCATTGGTAGCATTTCTGAACGTACCGTATGCAGTGTGTTTTCGTGGTCATCCAAAAGTATCCGGCCCTGAGTATCTTCTTGGCCAAGATAAAGCCATTCATATGTGGGCTGTAGGTTTCGACATGTATTTCCTCGAGCAATTTGGAAGCCTCTTTTGCGTCAACACACCTTAACAGTCCCAAATCGGGAGTTCTCCTGTATAGGGTTCCTCTGCTTTGGAAGAAGTGATTGGACAATCTCCGAAGGGTGCGTTTCTGAGTATGGTTTGCCTTCTCCGGGTATTCTCATTTTTTCAAATATTCTTTGATGTCGTGGAACCAGGGGTTTCCGTCCGTTTCTTCTTCAACATGAGCATAGTGTGCTGACTGATTATGGATCCTCACCAGAATGGGATCAATGTAATTCTTGTCTGGATGTTGTATCATTGATGACAAGGTGGCCAATGCGACTACGAATTCATTCGGAATTCAGGGGGCATGTCGGAGTTCTATCTTTGTGAACCTCTTCTTCATTTCTTGTACATGATGCATATATGGCAGTATTTTGGAATTCTTGGTTGCTCATTCTCCTTGTACTTGATGTACCAGCAGGTATGAATTTCCGATTACCAGCAGTTCCTGAATATTCATATCAACAACCATGTTGAGCCCTAATATGCAGGCTTCATATTCCGCCATGTTGTTAGTGCATGGAAATCTGACTTTTGCAGACACCGGATAATGCTGACCTATTTTTGATACCAAGACGGCTCCGATACCCACTCCTTTAAAATTTGCACCTCCGTCAAAAAACATCCTCCAACTGTGGTAGGCTTCAGCAATATCTTCTCCTACGAATGATACCTCCTCATCAGGAAAATACGTTTTTAGGGGTTCGTATTCTCCTCCTACAAGATTTCAGCAAGATGATCTGCTAATGCTTGTCCCTTGAATTCTTTCTGATTTACATAGATAATGTCAAACTCACTCAGCAAGACTTTCCACTTGGCCATCTTCCCAGTAGGCATGGGTTTCTGAAAGATGTACTTCAGGGGATCCATCCTTGATATGAGATTTGTAGTATAGGCACAGAAGTAGTGCCTTAGCTTTTGAGCTATCCAAGTTAGAGCACAACAAGTGCATTCCAGCAGAGAGTATCGTGCTTCATAAGGAGTGAATTTTCTTGCTTAAGTAGTATATGGCCTGCTATTTTCTTCCCGTTTTGTCATGTTGTCCCAAAACACAACCGAAGACTCCTTCTAACATTGCAAGGTAGAGTAGTAGTGGTTTACCAGGCTTTGGAGGGACTAAGACTGGTGGTATGGACAAGTATTCCTTAATTTTGTCAAAAAACCTTTAACAATCCTTGGTCCAACTGGTTGCGGCATCCTTCTTCAGCATTTTGAAAATTGGCTCACATATTACTATGGACTGTGCTATGAAATGTTGATGTAGTTGAGCTGTCCCAAGAAACTCATCACATCCTTCTTGCTTTTTGGTGGTGGTAATTCCTGGATGACTTTAACCTTTGACGGGTCCAACTCTATTCCTCGGTGACTGACGATGAATCCCAACAATTTTTCGGCAGGAACCCTGAATGCACACTTTGCGGGATTTAACTTTAGATTGTACTTCCGTAGTCGGTCAAATAATTTCCTCAAATCTGCTATGTGATCTGTAGCCCTCTTAGAATTAATAATGACGTCGTCAACATATACCTGTATTTCTTTATGTATCATATCATGGAAGATAGTTGTCATAACCCTCATGTAGGTGGCCCCAGCATTCTTCAAACGTCATTATTTTGTAGCAGTACACTCCCCATGGTGTAATGAAGACTGTTTTCTTTGCATCTTCTTCGTCCATCCAAATCTGATGGTAACCCGCGAAGCAGTCTACAAAGGATTGGAGTTCATGCTTGGCGCAATTGTCGATCAGAATGTGTATGTTTGGTAGCGGGAAATCATCCTTGAGACTTTCTCTGTTTAGATCCCGATAATCAACACAAACTCAGACTTTCCCATCTTTCTTTGAAACTGGTACAATATTGGCCAACCAAGTTGGGTACTCAACTACTCTGAGGACCTTGTCTTTGATCTGCTTAGTGACTTCCTCCTTGATTTTCAAGCTCATGTCTGGCTTGAATTTCCTGAGTTTTTGCTTCACTGGCGGACACATTGGATTTATAGGTAACTTGTGAGCCACTATAGATGTGTTCAACCCTTTCATATCGTCTTATGACCATGCAAAGATATCCACATATTCTTTCAGGAACCGAGTGTATTCTTCTTTCTCTGACAATGACAAATGGATGCTTATGCGGGTTTCCTTGACGGTTTCGGAATCTCCCAAGTTGACTATCTCGGTCTCGTCCATGTTGGACTTGGGCTTGTTCTCAAATTTCTCCACTTCTTTGACAATTTCCTCAGGTATTACATCCTCATCTTCTATTTATTCCGGGTCATTGTCCTTTTGTTGCGTTGTCTCATTACATGTCACAGTCGTTGGTTCATTATGATAAGAAATAGTAATGCTGTAGAGATAAAGATATGAAAGGAAAATAGTAATAATAAAACATCAAGCCATTTAAAGCGTCAAACAAAAAATGATTTCAATAACTCAAATAATGTTTTTCAATACGGAACACTGAAAATATTATTTAAAACAAAATGCAAAAGAGGAAATCATTTTCAAAAATAAACAATGCTATCAACCTCGCTATCCCGGGACTCGTCGGGCCCTTGATGGTTTGACAGTCCAATTCCTGAGGAATACTCCCCTCTCCACTGTCTAGATAGTAGGGTCTTCCTCCTCCTCCTCCTCAACTATTACACAATAATCCATACCATCTTCCATGAACAAATTCCTCAATGCATCCAAAGCTTCTTCTTCCTCTGATCCCCATACTGTATCGGCCTAATGGAAAGTCTGATTCAGGTGTGGCACGGGTTACTCAAGAGGATAGTATGTACCATGCCATGGTGGCGACCAATTTCGATGTTCTTGCCAGGTGTACTGATATTCGAGCCCGAAGGTTGTGCCATGGCGCTTCAGCTGTACTGGTTTGGAGATACCTTGAATATTTTTACCATGCCCCTTGCTAGGTTCATACCCTGCCCATGCCAATATGCTCTCTATTTTTCTACTCCACCAGTTATCTTTCTCAATCGCGTTAACATGTTCGATGCGATGGTAGGTTTCTCCACCAACTTCCTTCTATTTTTTACCACCGGAACAGTCTGGCTGGTGTAAATGGGGTTGTTCCCATATCCATGGATGATCACTTCTTGATGGTTCCATTCAAATTTTACCACTTGGTGCAAAGTGGATGCGACATCTCCAGCGGTATATATCCAAGGCCGTCCCAACAACAGATTGTAGGAGGCAGATATGTCTAGCACCTGGAATTCAACATCAAACCAGGTGGGACCCATTTGCAAGCATATGTTAGTTTCTCCAACCGTAGATCTTTGTAATCCATCGAATGCTTTCACGTTCATAGATCCTGCTCGTATTTCATGTAGTCCTTGCCCAACCTTTTCAGAGTTGTCAGCGGACAGATGTTGAGGTTGGACCCTCCATCTATCAGAACTCTGGCAATGAACTTATCTTCACATTGCACTGTGATGTGCACTGCCCTATTGTGGCTTGACCCTTCAGGTGGCAATTCGTCTTCATGGAAGGTGATCTTATGGATTTCCAATACTTGTCCCACCATGTTGGCCATTTCCCCGCTAGTAACGTTGTTAGGCACATATGCTTCATTCAGTACCTTCATCAGAGCATTCCTGTGTGCTTTAGAATTTGCAGCAACGATAAGATGGATATCTGTGCGGGAGTCTTATTCAGATGATCAATAACAGAATATTCCCTTGCTTGTACTTTCCTCTAAAGGTCGTCCGGACCAGTTTCAACGACGATTTTTTTTAGAAGCTTGCTTACTGGTCTCTCCCAAATGCTCAGGTGTGTAAATTCTTCCTGTTTTGGTCATTCCTTGTGTAGCGCCAGACTCTTCCGTATTTGCTTTCCCTTTTCTCCTAGCTTCGGCAAAATAATCCAAGGTACAACTTTGGAACTGAAAGGTGGTGTGATGTCACCGTCATAGTGAAATATGTGGATACTTCTACCTCAAATGGAGCAGGTGTAGCTGTAGGTGGTGTCATTTCAACTTCAAAGGGAACCGATGCGGCTGCTTCAACTTTGACTGGAGGCTGTACCTGTACCACAATGGGATTGAGCGTGACTGCTGGCTTCTTAGGATCATCACCTTCCTGAATGAGTCAGATTGATCCCTCGGGATCCCATTCTTCATCGGTTTCTATTACATTGACTCCTTCACCCCTATGATCTGGGAGGGGATGTTGCAGACGTTGGGTGTGGTTTCTTTTGCATGTATGACCTTGGTATCAATAAGTGTTTGGATCTTATCTTTCAGGGTGAGACATTCATCAATAGTATGTCCCTTCATACCGGAATGGTACGCACACATCTTGTTCGGGTTGACCCATTGTGACGAGTTTTCCATAGCCACGGCAGGAATAGGGGTAACATATCCAGTAGCTTTTAATATATCAGAAAATTGGTCAATGGGTTCAGCAATAAGGGGTGTATTGTCTGGGTGGTTTGCGATCAAAATTGGGCATGGGTTTTTGGTAATTTTGACGAGCTGGAGGTGAATGATAATAGGTTGGTTGGGTATTATAGGTGTGGTAGGCGGTAGCGGGTTGAGGATATTTAGGAGGTGAAGGCTGGTATGTGGGTAGAGGTGTTTGGTATACAATTGGAGATTTTGGACCTTGGGTAACCATTACTGTCCCCACTTCTTTCTCTTTGATATGCCACCTGATTGTAGTGCTTTATTCGTGGCCTGCAGTGCCTCGAAATTTTCACCATTCCACTTTTGATACCTTCCTCGATCCCTTCTTCGAGCTTGATGATATCGGAGAACTTGTGATTCTCGATTACCATTAACCTTTCGTAATATTGTGGATCCTGAGCCCTGATAAAGAACTTGTTCATTTGATCTTCACCTAATGCCGGCCTGACCTTCTCCGCTTCTGACCTCCATCGAGTAACGTACTCACGGAAAGTATCAATGGGCTTTTTCTTGAGATTCTGGATACAGAAGACATCCGGTGCATTTTTCGTGTTGAATCTGAACCTATCCATGAAGTTCAACGCCATGCTTACCCAATTATCCCATTTCTTGGGATATTGACTTATGTACCAAGATAGGGTGTCTCCAATGAGGCTTCTCATGAATAGCTTCATGTGAATCCTTTCGTCCTTTCCAACCCCTACAGGCTTATCATAGTAGGTTCTCAAATGAACCTTTGGGTCGCCCGTTCCATCAAACATTTCGAACTTAGGAGGTTTTTAACCCTCCGGCAGTTCCACATCTGGTTGAATGCACAAGTACTCATAATTCAGACCTTCAATTCCTTTACCTCCTTCAACACCCTGGACTCGGCTTATGAGCTTCTTGAGCTCTTCTGCCATGTTTTTAATGGTCATTCTCGGTGGATTCTGGTGTATATGAGATTGGTTGAGTATAGTGGGGTAAGGTTCCACGTATATGGGGTTGTTTTGGTGAAGGCCAGGGGTTTGGGTATAGTGGTGATCATTGGTTGAATTTTGGGGATCGGGGATAGGCTGAGGGGTATTCTGAGGAGTGTAGGTAAGTGGTTTGCGGATATTAAGTCGAGAGATGCTGATGTTAAGGAGGTGTAGGTATGGGTAAAGGATTTTGAGGAGGGGTTGTATATTGGTGGGGTGCGGGTGGATTCTGCGAACGTTGGTTGGGTGTTAACTGAGGAGGTACTGGGTTTTGGGTATTTGGATGGTTGATATCTGGGACGTTTAGTGTGAGGGAGAGGTTTTCCAAATTACGGACCTGCTCAAGCTCACCCTGTAGTTCAAGTATCTTCTATTCAAGCCGCGAAACCAAGTCATTTGGTGCCGGAATACTCTGACCATCAGAAGTTTCCACATTCTCAGCATGTGTGGTGTTGTCGCCACTCATATTATTCATCTTAGCTTTGCCTTTTCCTTTTGATGCACTTGGAGGAGGAGGAGGTAGAGGGCCTCTGGATCTGGTGTGATATGCTGATGGTTCTAGTATGTGTGAACCAACCTTAGGGGATGGGAATAACTAAAAGAAAGAAAAAGAAGAAACAAAAACAAAAGATAACCGAGTTAGTGAGAGTTCTCAAAAATGTTTGCAGTATTTAAACACATAATGCGTGAATGTAAATTCGCGTCCTAATTCGGGAGCCTCGTTGTGCCCGAGGTAGGCCTAGCGACAAGTAGAAGTGGAGAAATTTAATGCCAATAATTGCCTCATTTCATTAACGTAATAAATAAGACGAATCTAAAATGACACTGAATAAGATAAGTCACTAATGACACTTGGACTTATTACATTCGAAAAGTAAGAACAAATAAACCTAATCTACTTGGTCCCAGAAGAACCTTCTCCAGGCCTGGTTTTCTTGGCTCCATCGATCAGGTTCCCTAGGTCGCGCATGTTCAGCAGCAGGTATGCCATGGCGAGATGTCCTCCTTCGATACGTTCAGCATTCTAGCAGTCTATGACTCTTTTCCTCATCTTCCCTTCCAGCTCCATCAGACCCTGCTCCAGATATTCCAACCTTTCATTCGACCTAGTAGCCATTTCCTTCCATTCATTAGTCAGTTCCACATCAGTTTTGTGTCGTTCCAGATGCTCAGCCTCAGACTCACGAACCCTTTTGCGCATTCTGTTATACTTCACCTGTGCTTCGGCAGCCTCATCTACGACTCTGTTCCCTCGACCGACCCCTGACTCCACTATTCCTACTATGCAGTCCTCCAACCATGATGGGTAAAAGTACACATGCCCTGCGTGATATCGATCCGGATCGATGGTGTCCCTTTCCACAATAATCTTCAAGTTACACATATGTTGAGCTTCACATTTATATGGGATGTCATCATCTTGGAAATCCACCGTGTAGTGACTCGTTTTGGAGACTCGTGGTAGAATCTATTTTCTACCAACTTGTCTCATGGACCTAATAGGAACATAGGGGTGTATACCCTTTAACCCAATCAACACCAAGTGTGGAGCGTCCCTAGATCACATGATGAACTCATTGGTGGGAACCACTCGAACATCCAATGAACCTGGTCCTCAGTCAAGTTGTCGAAAAATTGCACCCATTCTGTAGCATTCTCCGATTGAGCAAACCTATCTGGGATAAAGGTCATTCTCTTGGGGTGATGAAAGGCTATGTGATCGTTCCACAGTCTTCGCAAAAACTCTTGGCAGTATTGACCTCTCTGGAAATCTTCTAGAAACCAAATTTGTAGTGGCAGATTACAACCTTCGAAGTGTTTGAACCCCTTCTGGCAGCGATCCAAGGCCCGATATATGTCTTCTATAATCATAGGGACAATAGTGTATGTTTTTCACTTAATTCCCCCATTAAAGCTTTGGTTACCATGGCCAGTCTGGTGTGAATTCTGTATTTTTTTCTTGGAAACACTATCATACCCAAGAAGCAGATGATAAGCACGAAAACCCTGCGATGAATCCAACCCAAAGAAGTGATGGATAACTCTTCATGGAAGATACAATAGGATTTTCCATGACCGTATCGTTCATAAAGGAAGTCAAAGGGTACATAGGACTTCTTCAGACACACCAAGTCGTCATTCTTTTTCAAACCCATCATTTTCAGAAATCCTCTGGGAGTGCGATTTTCCGGCACCAATAAACCGGGACTGTCCCAAGGTAGTCCAGCAAATCCCCCTATTTCCTGCAAAAGAGGGGTCATTTCTATGTTGCCAAAACGGAATACGGCTCTTTCTCCGTCCCAGAACATAGTATCAGCTTCGATCAACATGTTCTTTGGTTAGATATCTAATAAGGAAGGTAGGTTTCCAAGGACTCTTTTCACATGGTTTTTATCACTTGACGGAAGGTCTTCCCACCAATCTAGCAACAATGGTGGTATGTTACGAACCATGCCGAACCTGGGGACTTCGTGCCCCATTTTCTGCAAAACAAATAGAGTTAGACCCTTTCTCCCTCCAGATTCGACTATTTATACATTAATGATTAGCATATTGGCACTTATTTCTCCAAATTAATGCATAGATCTATTACACCCTGTAAGTTTAACAACATTGATACCGTTAGATACATTTTGATATGGTATTTATTGTGAGTGGAGCATTTATTGTAGAAAAAAGTTTGAAAAATATGATTTTATATAGTTATTAATATTATTACTTTCGTATATGTTTTAAATTATACACATAATATGAGAAGTTTATGAGATTTTATTTATTGTAAAGATATGAATTATTTTTTTTCACAAGAAAAGAAGGTTATCCTTTTTACCATTTTAAGAATTAAGTGTACGAAAATTTGTATCCTTTATATGAGATTAGGGAAATTAGAAGTTGATAAAATATATGTATTTTTATATGGATATTTTAATGAAATAATAGTGTATGTATTTATTTTATATGGTACCACATGATCATAATAGTAGAGTACGTAAAGTATATTAAAAGGTGAGTAGTATTATATTACGATAATGTTGTTCTATAAGCCCAGTCTCGTGTATGGTCAACTTGACATTAATTGTATAGTACTAGTTAGAGGAATATTTCATTTATACTACCTTTACTGAACCAATTACTTTGTTTCCTATTGAATGTTTATGTGGATGGACGACACCTGCATGAATCATACTGAGTTCAGATCGAGGAAAATTAAAAACTTGTATTAGTAAGAGATAAAGCTAGTAGTATCTTAACAGTATTATAGTTCCACTAATTAATCATGACTCTTAAATAGTGTAGCTAGGGAGTTGAATATCGTGTGGATGAAAAGAATCTAACGTGGCAGGCCCCTCTCTAAAAATGACGTGTGACTAACATGTAACATCTATGCCACATGTAACAATTTTTCAATATGGTGGCAAGAGAGGTGGACCCCACTTTCCACTTATCCATATTTTTTGATGGATTTTACCAACCCAATTATATGCATATGATCTGCTCCATGCAAAAACAAAAAAAAAATGTCATAATTGGGCCACATTTCAAGATGCTTATCTTGCTTTTGTGAAGTTAAGTATATTAATATGATTTATTTTTCTACCGATGGAGATAAACAAGAAAGATGTTGGATGATTATGTGGGTCTCTAAATACTTTTACTCTTAACCAAATTTGAAACATTTGAACATCACTGTGCTAGATCCCAATTCCTTTTATAGCTTTTTACATGCTAGCCATCAATCAGTGCGATGACTTTATGCTTCAGAACTTCGCAAAGCAGGACGTCTTCAGGCTTGATACATAATTTATACTAGTTATCAAAGTACTCTTGGTTGTTATTATGAAGTTTGAGTCTAGTTTCTTTTAAGTAAGTAGCCTTTGGAGGGTTTTTCAAGAGAATCAACTCAGTTATGTTACGGTTAATCCTTCTTTCTTTTGGCATGATCCAGGAAATGATACGTAAACGTAATGATATTTCATAAGTGGTTCTATTCTTAGAAGTTGTTAATGTTTATAATATGGTAATACATGCATCTTCATGCATATTCATTTACCACCGGGCTACGGCCGGCCGGGTAGTTACCACTGGTTGGGCAGTTATGTATCATTATTTATCATCGGTTGGGCAGTCATGCATATGCATTTACCATAGAGCTATGGCTGGTTGGGCAGTTACATATTTACCACCGAGCTACGACCGGTTGGGTAGTTACTTATTTACCACCGAGCTACGGTCGGTCGGGCAGTCATGCATTTACCACCGCTCTACAGCCGGTCGGGCAGTTACCACTGATCATTGGGCAGTCATACATCATACGATATGAATAATAATCCTAAAGAGAAGCATTATATATATGTAAGTATGATATAATAAGTATGCATATACGGTGGCACTTCAGAGATTTAAGTGGATTCTTATATGTATTTAATTAATGTTGAATTATGGTTATATTTCAGCTCTACCTTACATACTCATTACATTATTCGTACCGATGTCCTTGTTTTGGGGATGCTGCATTCATGCCTGCAGGTATAGACAATCAGTTTGACGAGCCCTCATAGTAGACGATATTGGCTTCAGCGAAGGATCGGTAAGACTCCACCTCATTCGGAGTGCAGCCGAGTCTATGAGTCATCGTGTCAGAATTTTGCTACAAACTTATGGGTAGGCCGGTACCCTGTCCCATTTGATGTCAAATAATCTTAGAGGCTTTGTAGACAGAGATTTATTTTGTACAGTATGTCAGAGGCCTTCCCGGCCCATATGTATTCATGTTTTAAGAATGATGGTTCAGTGATACAATGTTGGCCACTTACATTTGTACATTATGAGTGGTGGCCAAGTTGTCCCATAATAGTTATGAAAGGAATGAGTTCAGCTAACTCGACCTATGTATGTTCTAGATTTGGTCGAATGATCATGAGTTGCAGAGTGGTTCTCTCGGGACAGTGCGGCATCGGGTGCCAGCCACGCCTCCCTAGGTTTGGGGCGTGACAAGATCCTGGTTGCGTCCGTTGGGATTATGGAAACCCTGGTAGACTTTGGACAAGGCTTTTCTTAAAGGGTTATTATGTGGACAACATACTAACCCTAGCTGGTTTGACCATGAAGCATGTACAATTATAATCAGAGTAAGGTTTCTATAGAAGTCTAGACTGGTACTCTCAAGCGGATGACTTGAGGGGGAAAGGCACGGAACAGTTGACTGCACCATTGATCGACTAGTTTTACCACAAATAAGCCTTCCAAATTCAAATATGGTGATATAAGAAGAGTGCAAACACTCATCAAGCGTTTTTATGGTATTAATTACGCACGAGTGGAATATGATGATGAACATGATTTATGCGACAGAAAATAGCACGTTGTCACGTATTTGCACGATGAAAAAAATGATAAATGTGTTATGTAATAATTGTAAAGGCAGTTAAGAAAGAAAACAAAGAGACAAGTCAGTTTCCACAGTAAAGAGTAATAAAACAAGAAAGAGAAATCGTAAATAACTGAAGATGGGCAAATAAATCCACATAAAGTGGGAAAGGGAAGGGGTATGCAAGTATTGACAGAATAATAAAGGCATTCTTAAAGACTAATTCACAAAAATCAGGTTCGTTATGGTAAGAGCCTAGAAATATCCCCAGTAGAGTCGCCATGCTGTCGCGCCCCTTTTTTCTCGCAAAATCGGGTTTCGACATTTTTGGGAGAACTCCTTTTGAGAGGGTAGGGAATTGAGAGATTCGCCACATAACGGATTAAGGTGCGTTAGGGAACCTAGAGAAATTAACTCATAGAACTAGTTTACACCACCAGAGATCGGGTAATGACTCAAATTACCTTGAGGGGAAGGTGTTAGGCACCCCTCGAGGTCCACAACGGTGGGTCCCAGCCGAACTTAAATTAAGCGAATTAGTCTAAAAGGGGGAAGAAAACAATTTGACCAGATGCAATATCCAATTTATTCTAAACATGGGTATAAGGGGTCCTAAGTTTTTTAGCCTATAGGACCATTTCATACAATACTTTGTGACTCCCTCAAGTTGGGGTGTCAATCATAGTATTAACGCATGTGCTATCATCTCCTTACTACCCAATTACTATCTTTAAGTTGTTACTTAAGCGTTCTATCAGTTTCTAGCTCGTTCCTTATGCGTGCACTACATGTCCCTTATCTATGGCCCTAGAGGCATTAGGACCTCTATTTGGGATAGTTCTAGGCCAACCTATATTAAAAATATGAAATCTAGACAACAAACAATAACATATAGGACTTTCATATAAGGAAAAAGTATGGGCTCATATTGACCTCCTCACATAGACAACAAAAGCACGCAAACTTTATTACTTTGGAATCCTATAGACAGGATATCTATGTGGGAAAACAGAATGCATAGACAGTTTATTAAACCGATCATTAAGACCTATTTGTTTGCCTACTGATTTTATTCAGCATGAACCTGGGCACTTCAGACAGTAATATGTCACAATTATAAACCCATAATCATTTTTAAGTCCTACAAATATATTGCCTAGGTGGTTGACAGTAGCTAACACACTTGGGTTTCTTTCCAAGCTTACTTATCTCTTTTTTCTTTGTAGGCCTCGGGAAGGATGTTGCGATGAGGCCCCCATCTGCGAATGAAATTGCCATCCCCTATCTCCTGCTCCAAAGCTGGAAAAAGAGAAGAAAAGAAAAGGGGCTCCGAGTTCCCCGAATTCGGAGAAGAAGAAAACGAAAAAGAGGCAGGCGCGCAAGCCCTAAGAAAACATCAACACCCTCCCATCAGAATTTGTTACCGACTGAGGGATGAGTCAGAAGAAGAAGAAAACTCCGAGATGGTGGCTGAGGTGCTAGCCCACATCGTATTGCCCCAAGCCAGGGAGGCTGCTAAGAGGGTAGTAACCGAAGTCCCTGGATCTGAGAAGGGAGAGGCCGTTGTGCCCCAATCTAGGGCGTCGAGGAGGAAGCCGGGGCCGATATTCCTCGAGCGGGAGAGAGTGCCCTGAAATATGCGCTTGGGGCGATTGACCTTACCGTGTCCCCTCTATTCTCCGATTCTATGATCAATGAGGTCGGTATGCTAAGGGATCATTCGCACGAGGGGCCTCAGGGGGCGGCAGATCTTCATAACTTCTTTGATGGCTTGGAATCTACTGCCTCAGAGGATAGGATCGGGCTTGGAGATTTACTGCTGCCAAAGAAAGCACCATCTTCGGGAGCGAGTGGGCATTCTTCGAGCTTGAAGTTAGTGGATTGATTCCCGGCTCCGAGTGCCGATCACAAACGAAAATGGTCAATCATCATCTCTCTCCCAGAGGATGCCCAGGTTCTCTCCGCCCTGGTGCCGGATGATAGCTATTGTCGGTGCTTGGTGACCGAAGAGGACCAGGCCAAGATGAACGAAGTGGACATGTCCTGCCTGTTTAATGAAGCTCAACTGGCGCTGAATCAGGTAACTTCAATGCCTCTTTACTTATTACTTTAAAGTTTGAGTTATAAATAATCGTAACACTCTTCCTTATGCTCATAGGCCTCGGTACTTCTTCATGAAGCTTTTCTCCAATATCGGAAGCCTTTATCCGAAAATGAAGCCAAGGTTCGAGAGTTAACTGAGAAGAGGGAAACCTATAAGATTCTCAGTGACAAGCTTCAGGCAGAGCTAGAAGCAGCTCGGAAGGAACATGCCAGTCTGGTCGAGCAGGTAAAAAGAGTATTTGAACATATTAATGAATGTCGCGCCCACTTTTTCTCGCGAAATCGGGTTCAACATTTTTGGGACAACTCCTTTTGAGAGGGTAAGGAATTGAGAGAGTTGCCACCTAACAGATTAAGGTGCGTTAGGGCACCTAGAGCAATTAACTCATGGAACCAGTTTACATTACCAAAGATCGGGTAAGGGCTCAAATTACCTTGAGGGGAAGGTGTTCGGCACCCCTCGAGGTCCACAATGGTGGGTCCCAGCCGAACTTAAATTAAGCGAATTAGTCTCAAAAAGAGAAAAAACAATTTGACCAGATGCGATATCCAATTTATTCTAAACAGGAGTATAGGGAGTCCTATGTTTTTTAACCTATAGGATCATTCCATACAATAATTTGTGACTCCCTCAAGTTAGGGTGTCACTCATAGTATTAACGCATGGGCTTTCATCTCCTTACTACCCAATTACTATTTTTAAGTTGTTACTTAAGCGTTCTAGCAGTTTCTAGCTCGTTCCTTATGCGTGCACTACCCGTCCCTTACCTATGGCCTTGGAGGCATTAGGAACTCTATTTGGGATAGTTCTGGGCAACCCTATATTAAAAATGTGAAATCTAGACGACAAATAATAATAGATAGCACTTCAGATAAGGAACAAGTATGGGCTCATATTGAACTCCGCACATAGACAATAAAAGCACACAAACTTTATTACTTTGGAATCATATAGACAGGATATCTATGTGGGAAAACAGAATGCAGATACAGTTTATTAAGGCAAGCATTAAGACCTATTTGTTTGCCTACTGATTTTATTCAGCATGAATCTGCGCACTTCATGCAGTAATATGTCACAATTATAAACCTAGAATCATTTTTAAGTCTTACAAATATATTGCCTAAGTGATTGATAGTAGCGAACGAATTCAGAGTCGACCAACAGGATCCTATATGCATGATTTCTACGAGATTATTAATTACAGGCCTATAGAAAAGATTTCTAAGGGTAACACTGATTTAAACTCATAAGGACATGTTTTTATTCCTTTTAAATCCTATAGGTATGCTTTATAAGTCTGACGCTGATTTAAACTCTATAGGCATGATTTCTATGTTTGGAACTGATTTCACCCTATAGACATGATATCTATTAGCTTTAAATCCTATAGGCATTATTTCTAGGTTTGAGACTGATTTCACCTTATAGGGAGGATATCTATTAGCTTTAAATCCTATAGGCATGATTTCTAGGTTTGAGATTGATTTCACCCTTTAGGCATGATATCTATTAACCGCATATGGGCAGGCATTAAGCAGATTGCCAGGAAAAATCATTATTTCAAACAAATATGTTCCTATAGACATGGTCACTAATGCACATTGGGTTAAAAATATGTGTAAGATCCTATGAACAAGATTTCTAATGCAGAATTAACGGAAAATCCTATAAACAGTATCTCTAGTATGCGAATGTAAAAATAAAGAATCAAACAATCGGGAAAATCCTATAGGTAAGATCTCTAAACAAGTATGGCACTCACATGATTCAATCAACATAATTAAAACTATAGGAAGGATTTGTACCCGACTTTAACAAAGATATAGGACCTCCCCAGCTTTTACTAATAAACCACAAATCTGTTATTACAGAGATTATTAAAGCCCAGACTATTGAATGAATTACATAACAGTAGCAATTAAACTATGGGGAGCCTTCATAGTCCCAATCTAAACCTGGGAACCAAGCCTCCAATCATAAAAACTTTGGAGAATAGTAATGATCCATCCATGGCACATAAAATTGGGTTCCAATGTGTCAAAGTTCCCAAGGTCTCAGGGACCCCGGGCAATGCTCACACCGGAACCACATTCAAAAAATAAATCATAAAAAGATTGGAAGACCAGCCCCAATGTGTCAGAGTTTGGAGGAGTCTCAAGGACCCTAGTCAGTGCTCACACTGGGGGTGGTGAGAACCTAAATGACTAAGAGTAGGAGTTTGAAAACTAGTGCATAAAGGGTAAAGGGGGAATATTTTAAAATAGTTTAATTTTCAGAAGCAAGCAAATTCAGAATACAGAGTTGCAGACAGAACTGCACCAAGAAACAAACAAAGTTCATGTTCAGTACATACTTCAAACAAATTGGCATTTGATTAGGCTAAATATTAAAGCAATCATGGCTTAAACACAGAGACAGAAACAACCTGAACCTATAAATTAAACCACAAACATATTTGATTACATGCTTACAGTATCTGGCAAGGTTCAGAACAAGAAACAGACTGAACTAACCTAGGAAAAGGGGTCACCTTATTTGAAGTAACTTAGTTTATCATTATTACTAAATGGGATCATGTAGTCACGTAGAAAGCAGAATCATGCTGAGGATTGAAGCAGACTAATCGAATAAAGCATAGAGAACATAATAGTAAGAGTTAAGGCATACCATTTGAGAAGAAAGGAGGTAAGAATGCAATAGCAGTCAAATTCCAGAGAATTTGGCCTTGGCTTTCAGCCGGCCAAATAATAGCCACTTATTGCAGAAATCAGAATAAGAGAATAAAGAGAGAGCTTAAGTTTTTGTGAGAACAGAGAGTTTCAAAAGTTGTAGAGTTTTCCTAAAGGGAGTGAGGAAAGGGGTTTAAATAGCACTTAATGAAGTAAAAAAATAAGGTAATGAACCAGTCACACACAAATAAGGTATGAAAAATAACTTAAAAATCAATTAAGGTCGACATGAATCAATTAACAAGACAGAATTGAGTAAAGTCAGGCTAGTACCACTTAATTTAAGGAAAACCTTATATGGAATCAATCAGTAGTCAAGTACTAGGTTAAATAAGGTAAGAAATAATTCCAAAATCAATTAGAAGCCGAGTTCAATAATCAGAACATAAAATCAGGCCAGTAAGGTTAAGTTAAGGGAAGTAGCACAAATTATTAATCA
>ML413650.1:177381-208660 GCA_005239525.1 Nicotiana knightiana
TTTTAAAATAGTTTAATTTTCAGAAGCAAGCAAATTCAGAATACAGAGTTGCAGACAGAACTGCACCAAGAAACAAACAAAGTTCATGTTCAGTACATACTTCAAACAAATTGGCATTTGATTAGGCTAAATATTAAAGCAATCATGGCTTAAACACAGAGACAGAAACAACCTGAACCTATAAATTAAACCACAAACATATTTGATTACATGCTTACAGTATCTGGCAAGGTTCAGAACAAGAAACAGACTGAACTAACCTAGGAAAAGGGGTCACCTTATTTGAAGTAACTTAGTTTATCATTATTACTAAATGGGATCATGTAGTCACGTAGAAAGCAGAATCATGCTGAGGATTGAAGCAGACTAATCGAATAAAGCATAGAGAACATAATAGTAAGAGTTAAGGCATACCATTTGAGAAGAAAGGAGGTAAGAATGCAATAGCAGTCAAATTCCAGAGAATTTGGCCTTGGCTTTCAGCCGGCCAAATAATAGCCACTTATTGCAGAAATCAGAATAAGAGAATAAAGAGAGAGCTTAAGTTTTTGTGAGAACAGAGAGTTTCAAAAGTTGTAGAGTTTTCCTAAAGGGAGTGAGGAAAGGGGTTTAAATAGCACTTAATGAAGTAAAAAAATAAGGTAATGAACCAGTCACACACAAATAAGGTATGAAAAATAACTTAAAAATCAATTAAGGTCGACATGAATCAATTAACAAGACAGAATTGAGTAAAGTCAGGCTAGTACCACTTAATTTAAGGAAAACCTTATATGGAATCAATCAGTAGTCAAGTACTAGGTTAAATAAGGTAAGGAATAATTCCAAAATCAATTAGAAGCCGAGTTCAATAATCAGAACATAAAATCAAGCCAATAAGGTTAAGTTAAGGGAAGCAACATAAATTATTAATCACATACTGGAATAAGGTAAGAACAGGTAAAGTCTAATAAGGAAACACCAACACTAAAGGAACGACTAATTTCAAACCCTAATTTAGGTAAGCAATTAATCGCTAGGGTTAAGACAAACAATCAGAAATAGTAAAAGAACAATTAAATAATCGGAACCCTAAGAAAATAAGCAGAAATATAAAGACATAAAATAAGTAAAATCAGTCAAAATAAATAAGGAAGCTATAACAGATACCCAGAGACGAAAATATTTAAAGGTTAAAAGTATTTTTGCAAAAAATCTGTTGAAATCAAAACCCTAGTTTTTAGGGTAAATAAAATCGGTCATAAAATAATAATAGAAAAGGACTAGAAAATATAGAGACAGAAGTATTGAATTTTTTTTTTTAAAAAAAAAAGAGAAATATCAGAACGAACATGAAATCGTTTCAGATCTGAAAAGATCTAAACAAATTCGACCAAAAAATAGCTAGATTCATAAAAATAAGTAGAAGTTGAACCAAATCTGGTTTGAACCAGAGATTTGAAACCCTAAGATGCGAAAATATTCGTACTCACAGGTATCCGGATGAACATAGATGAAATAGCAAAGATATGAGAGACTTTGAACCAGATCGGGTTCGAGTCTCTTGAGATTCATTTGCCATTTGAGGCAAATGAATCAAGTAGCATCAAGATCGGGTAGCCATAGAGAAACAAAGCCAAATAAGGCAGAAAATCAAGGGAAGATCCCACGAATCAAGAGGAAAAGTGTGACGGGGGGCTAGGGTTTGAGGGGGTGAGAGAGGTGAGGAGAGGAGAGTATCCAAAGATGGCAGGCTGGGGCGAATGAGTTAGGGTTCAAGGGTTTTGGTATATTAAAAGGGGACGGTGGATTTAGGGCCGTTGATATTCTTAAATCAACGACCAATATTAGATTTAGGTGGGGCGCGTTTAATTGGATGGGTATGGTTATGGGTAGTTGGGTTAGTGTATTGAGTATTGGGTTATTGGGCTGGATAGGGTATTGGGTTGGGGTAGGTCCAAAAAATCAATTAAAAGGGGATATATTATAAATACATATTAAAATTAATAAAATGATAAAAAATGTTATTTGTATATGGAAATAATTTAAAATAATTACTTAATATTATAAAAATATAAAAAGTCATTTTTTGTGTAAAAATATATTGGGAAAAATTGGGTATCAACAATGACGATTCAGACACAATGGCTAACGACCCGAATCCGCAGGTTCAGAAGAGACTTGACCAGATCGATCAACTCCAAGCAAAAATGATACGGTGAAGGATGAGGCCGAGGAATGGAAATAGAATATGGACCTCCTGGCCTCGGAGAAGGAAACCGCCCGAAAGCAATTGGCTTCGGCTAAGGTTCAGCTCCGGGCTGCAAAAGAGAACCTTGGTGCAGACTAAGAAGATCGAGGAGCTCCAATATCAGCTGAGCTTGGTTATTTTTGACCAATAGAATATGGCCAAGGAACTCGAGGCGGCCAAATCATAGGTGGTTGTGGCCAAGATCGAGGGTGATGATAAAGTGGCCCAGTTAAAGGTCGATGTCAAGGCGGTTCGGGCGCAGGCTAAGAATATGGTGAAACATGTAAGAGGGAAAGCTCGAAGGGAGGCCCTCGATGGGGTCCATGCTCAGAATTTTGACATACTGGCTGAAATCGAGAATGCCATGGTATGTGAAGTCAGGGCTCGGAAGGTGGATTTTCCGAAGAAGATTCCGAGGGCTTAAGCGAGTCTGAAGGCGGGGAAGATCTCGAGGATGAAGATGCTGCCCCCGACGGGAACCAGGCCACTTAGGCCCTTAGATATTTTTGTTTTATGCATTTTTGTCGAGGCCGTTCGGCCTTTGTAAAAATTTTTATCGGGCTATTTGGCCCTTGTAAAAAGAATATATGATATGAATATATGTAAGGCTTTATTTCCCTTTATTGGTTCTCAATTTTTTTCCTTTTCTTTATTATTTGCATTCACAAAAATGCCGTAGCACGAAATAATCAGGTTATGTTCGAAGGTTCGACCAAAACTTTACCTTTATATTAGTTTGTCTTAAGGCATTCTTTGGTGGTTCGGTGTTACCGGAAACTTCCTCCCAAAGTAAGTAGCTGAGGTCATAGTTCGCCGAGAGTAGCCTTTAGAATCGGTTATGAAAAATTTTCTTATTTGAAGGCCTAATTTTTGTTACAGGCATCGGACGTCTCCGAGCCGTGTTAATATGGCAGTAGCCTTTTAGTTCGGGAGCTGCCCATTGGACTTGCTTTACCGAGATATAACGGATTTCCCAAGATAACAGTCCCCGAGCGATGGTGGTCGTGACCTTTTGAATTCAGCGGTTGCCTAGTAGGTCTTATGCCCCTGAGGCCCAGTGACTTGGGCCGTTTGAGTTTGTTTTCAGACGACAGTCCCCGAGGGAGAGAGTGATTAGAACGCCGGTTTGAAGTGGCCCTTAGGCTCGTTACATTTAGGGGATTGAAAATAGGAAATTCTTTAAGGAATGTAGAGAAGAAATTTTAAGACATATTAAAATATAAAATGGTTGCAAGGAAGAGACTTCTCTTTATTCTTGTGCGTAATAAGGATGTATGTGTACATGGTTTTAGTTAGGGTTCGGGCAGTCTACGTGGGTACGGTTCATTTGAATGTTTGGACCTTACATTGAATCCTATCAATCAAGACCCTTTAACTCTGAAATCTCTTTCCATGCTTAAGTTGACATCGGAGGGTAATGCTCCCCCAGTGTTCGAGGTCAATTGAAGCGAGGCCTCGAATACTGTTTTGATTGCTGTTACCGATTCGTTGCTAGCCTTTGATTCTAATTTAGCACGATTTACTTGTTGCCTTGTTAAAAACCTTACCGAAAACCCCATTTGAGACAAAACCGGTTCAAGGGAAAAAGAGTGCAACTCGTGCTTTCAGACCTAACATTTTGTACTTTTCCTCGTCGATTACCTGCAAGAGTTAGTCCAAAATATAAGCGAAAGAAGACGAACAAGACCATATCTTAGCAGTAATATAGTTTTAGGCGAGTTACGTTCTAATTGCTCGGTAGCTACTCGTCGTTCATCATCCCGATCTTGTAAGATCCCTTTCCGATGATCTCGATGATATGATATGGCCCTTCCTAGTTTGGCCCCAACTTTCCTTCGTTCGGGTTTTTGGTGTTCAAAGTGACCATTCTTAGCACTAAGTCCCCGACGTTGAATTATCGAAGGTTGGCCAATTGATTGTAATACCTTTCGATCTGTTGCTTTTGGGTAGCCATTCGAACAAGGGCAGCTTCACGTCTTTTATCCAATAGCTCCAGGCTCGTATTCATGGCCTCGTCATTTGATTCCTTTGTTGCATATCTGAACCTGATACTTGGCTCTCCGACTTTGACCAGTATTAGAGATTCGGCACCATAAACCAATGACAATTGAGTGGCCTCGGTGCTGGACTTCGAGGTTGTACGATATGCTTAAAGGATTTCAGGAAAGATCTCCTTCCACTTTCCTTTGGCATCAGTTAACCTTTCCTTAAGGTTTTGGAGTATTGTTTTGTTGGTCGATTCGGCTTGCCCATTCCCACTAGGGTGATAAGATGTCAATAAAATTCTTTTGATTTTGTGATCTTCGAGAAACTTGGTCACTTTGCTGCCAATAAGTTGTTTCCTGTTGTCACATACAATTTCGGATGGCATTCTGAATCGACATATGATGTGGTCCCAAATAAAGTCGATGACTTCTTCTCTTTGACCTTCTCGTATGTCTGTGCTTCAACCCACTTAGAAAAATAGTCACTCATAAACAAGATAAATTGATCCTTACCTGGTGCCCATAGAAGGGGGCTGGCGATGTCCATTCCCCACTTCATGAATGGCCATGGCGATAAAACCAAATGTAGCGGTTCCCCGGGTTGGTGTATCCTCGGGGCATGTCGTAGGCATTCGTCACATTTTTGTACGAACTCCTTCGCATCCTTTTCCATGTCGATCCAGTAATAGCCGTCTCTGATTACCTTACGAACCAATGATTCGGCGCCTGAGTGGTTTCTGCAGGTGCCCTCGTGGACTTCCCTCAGAACGTACTTGGTATTTCCCAGTCCCAAACATATTGCTAGCGGGCCATTGAACACTCTTCTGGACAAGGTTCCATCCTTGGATAAGCTTAATCGAGCTGCTTTCATGCGCAAAGATCTCGATTCCTTTGGATCTTAGGGCAATTTCCCCGTCTTCAAATACTCCACGTATTTATTTCTCCAATCCCAAGTTAAGCTTGTCGAGTTTATTTCGGCAAGACCTTATTCTACTACCGACCTCATGAGTTGTACGACTGCCCCCAAATTGAGCTCGTCGTCTTCGACCGACGATCCCAAGTTTGCAAGGGCATCGGCCTCGCTATTTTGATCTCGAGGTACATGCTGCAAAGTCCACTTTTTGAACTGATGTAGTGTTACCTGTAGCTTGTCTAGGTATCTTTTCATTCGTTCTTCCTTGACTTTGAACGCTCCATTAATTTGGTTCACCACTAGGAGGGAGTCACATTTAACTTCGATCACCTCCGCCCCCAAGCGTTTTTCCAACTCGTGACCTGCAATCATGGCCTCATATTTGGCCTCGTTGTTAGTTAATTTCACAGTTCTAATAGATTGCCTAACTATATATCCTGTGGGCAGCTTCAGTACGATGCCAAGTCCGGACCCCTTTGCGTTTGAGGAACCGTCTGTAAAGAGGATCCAGATTCCCGAGGACGTCCCCGAGTTTACCAACAACTCCCTTTCGACCTGGGGTATCAGGGTCAGCGTAAAGTCGGCCATGAAATCTGCCAAAATTTGAGACTTAATGGATGTCCGGGGTCGATACTCAATATCATACCCGCTGATTTCTACGGCCCATTTGGCCAATTACCCTGAGAGTTCGGGTTTGTGCATTATATTTTGTAACGAGTAAGTTGTCACAACACATATAGGATGACATTAAAAATACGGTGTTAGTTTCCTAGAGGCGCTTAGCAGAGCGAGCACCATTTTTTCAAGGATGGGATACCTAGTTTCAGTATCACCTATGTCCTGCTAACATAATAAATTCGAAATTGCGTACCTTGTTCTTCCCGAACCAGGACTCCACTTACCGCTATTTTCGATATTGCCAAATACAAGTACAGTTGTTCGGCTGATCTCGGCGTGTGAAGCAGTGGCAGGATCGATAGATATTTTTTAAGTTCTTCTAAGGCTCGTTGGCATTCTAGAGTCCATGTGAAGTTGTTTTTCTTCTTCAGTAACGAGAAAATCGGTGGCTCTTGTCGGAGGACCTCGAGATGAACCGTACCAAGGCGACAATGCGCCTGGTTAGCCTTTGCACTACCTTCACGTTGTCCACTACCGTGATATCTTTGATAGCTTTGATCTTATTGGGGTTGATCTCGATTCCTCATTTGGATACGATGAACGCGAGAAATTTACCTGATCCGACTCCGAACGCACATTTTTCCGTATTCAGCTTCATGTTGGTCTTCTTCAATATGTTGAAGGTTTCTTGCAAATGCTTTAAATGGTCCTCTGCTTGCAGGGACTTAACTAATATATCGTCAATGTAAACTTCCATTTATTTCCCTATTTGTTCTTCGAACGTCCGGTTTACTAGGCGTTGGTAAGTGGCACCAATATTTTTAACCCGAACAACATCACGTTATAACAATATATGTCATACTTAGTAACGAAAGAGGTCTTTTCTTGATCATCCAGGTTTATTTGTATTTGGTTGTACCCGGAGTAGGCATCGAGAAAACTGAGGATCTCGTGATGGTTAAATTTTAAGTAAAAAATATGTTGAGAATGGAATAACTTAGCACGTAAGGAGCACATGTGGTGGTTAGTTAGTTAGGAGATTACAACTTATAGTTATTTGGTGAGTGAGTAGTACAATTATAATTAGCTGTCATTAGTTAGGATAGTTAGTGAGTATTATAAATAAGGGGCTATGTACATATTTCATTTACAACAGTAAAGTCGGTTACTGCATTCTCTCTCTTCTCTCCTTCATTTCTTCTTGTAAGAAGTTAAGCTTCCATAGTTGTCACCTCCTAAATTCGACAGAGTGAGGCCATTATTATGGTCTTAAAAGTTCGTAATTAGCTAAATTCGTCAGCTTTCAGCTTCAATGTAGAAGACAACTTTTTCTGAATCTTTTTCGATTTCTAGGGCACATCTTGAAGATTTCTGAGTTTAACAATGGCGGCAACAACAGACAACAATTTACCTGAGAATTTAAGCCATAATCATCCTCTATTTTTTCATTCCACATATAATTCAGGAGCGATGCCGATTTCTCTGCAACTGACAGGATCTGAAAACTATTCCATATGGAGCCGAGCAATGCCTATTGCGATCCTAGGATGCAATAAGATGGGATTCATTGAAGGCACCAGTAAAAAGGAAAGTTATGGTCCAAATTTGACAGATCTATGGGAGAGAAGCAATGCGATCATTCTATCGTGGACAATGAATTATGTCTCGAAGGATTTACTGAGTGGAATTATGTATTCCTCATATGCATGCACCGTTTGTAGAGATTTAAAAGAAAGATTCGATAAAGTGAATGGATCTAGAATATTTCAGTTGCATAAAGAAATAGCCATAGTGAATCAAGGAACCAGTTCTATTGCTAGTTAGTACTCCAAATTGCACGAACTCTGGGCTGAATTTGACAGTTTAGCACCAGTTCCTGGATGTGATTGCCCAAAGTCAAGACATTATGTAACTTTCAAGCGGAGGCAGAAGTTGTTTAACGAGACATATGAGCAGTCTCGTGAACAGATCATGATGATGGATCCACTTCCTACAGTGAACAAAGCTTACTCTATGCTGGTTGAAAGAGAGGGCCAGAGAAGCATAACAAATATGAAAATTGGTAGAGACAAAGCTGAAATGACAGCCATGCTAAGCACAAAGGGATGCTATGCTCAGAAAGTTAAAAGGAATTACAATGTCCAATCTGACTACTGCAAGATGAAGGGCCATAATAGAGATGGATGCTTTAAGTTGATTGGCTATCCAGAGGATTTCAAGTTAAAAAAGAAGTTTGGACGCAATTCTACACAAAATGTGGTTTTGGGAGACACCAGACCTACTGATGATGGGGGAAGAAGGAATCAACCTACAGATGGATTATGAGCAGCAGATGCATTTAAGGGACCTACATTCACTCCACAGCCTCCACATTTTACCGCAAAACAATATAATCATATAATGAAAGTCCTAAAAAAAAAAAAAATACCTGAGAGCTCAGCAAACATGGCAGGTAGCTCAGTAAATATTGCAGGCAATGTTAAAGCTTTCTTTGCAAATGAATATAGTGATGAATGGATCATAGATACTAGAGCAACAAGTCATATGATCTTAGACCTAGAACTATTGAAGAATAGGTAGTAAGTTGGTCAAAATTACTCAAAAAGAGTACATCTACCTAATGGAGGAGTCTCACATGTAACTCACATAGGGGCCTGTAATGTGATGAACATAGAAAGAATTGATAATGTTGTATACATACCTGATTTTAGATATAATCTCTTATCAATATCTAAGATCGTCAGAGCTATAAGTTGTTGTGTTGGGTTCTACCTTGATTTTTGCATCTTCCAGGACCTTTGCAGTGGGAAAGTGAAGGGAATTGGTAGAGAAAGAAGATGATTCTACTTGCTTCTTCAATCTTCTGCTGAAAGGAAGAGGATTGCATTATTGGGATTAGCTGGAAGGAATAAAAGCTGGGACATTGAGCCGTGGCATAGGAGATTAGGACATGATTCTATAGGAATAATAAGACATTTGCTTACTTTAGCACATGAGGAGTGTGAAAGTGTAACGACCCGATCGGTCATTCTGAGAATTCTAGCCCTGTTTCCTCCATTTTTGCTTCATTACGTGTGGTTCAGCTCTTTTATGTTGTGTTGGGTTGATTGGCTCGGGTTCGGAGTGATTGTGGAGAGAAATGAGACACTTAGTCCTTTAAGTTGGTTAATTAGTTGGAAAAGTCAACCGAAAGTCGACTCATAGGTAAATGATCTCGGAATTGACTTTTTATGGTTCGGATATCTTCGTTAGGTGATTTCAGACTTAGGAGTGGGTTCAGAATGTTGATCGAAGGTCCATGGTATAATTAGGCTTGAATTGGCGAAAATGGATTTTTGGCGATTTCTGGTCGGCAGTGGAAAATTAGATATCGGGTTCGGAATAGAATTCTGGAAATTGTAATATGTTCGTAGTGTCGTTTGTGATGTGTGTGCAAAATTTCAGGTAATTCAGACGTGGTTTGGTTGGTTTCGGCATCGTTGGCGAATTTCAGAAGTTTAGAAATCCTTAGGCTTGAACTTCAGATTAATTTGGTATTTTGATGTTGTTTTGAGCGATTCGAAGATTTGACTAAGTTTGAACAATGTTATGGGATGTGTTGGCATGTTTGGTTGAGGTCCCGAGGGCCTCGGGTGTGTTTCAGATGCTCAACGAATCATTTTGGACTTGAAAGGTTGGCATATTTTCTGGTGTTTTGTTGCAGAAGATTTGTTCTTCGCGATCACGAAGAGGAGGCCGCGATTGCATAGGATTAATTGGGTTGCGTTGGTGTTGTTCTATGCGATCGCAGAGGTTAGGTCGTGATCGCATATGTGTGTGGTGCAGTGCTTCGCGAACGCGTGGCCAGGGTCGCGTTCGCATAGAAAAGGGTGAGCTGGGGAAAGGTCGAGGCGATTGCTCTACGTGACCACATGAAGCTGGTCACGATCGCGTAGGTCTGTGTGGTTTAGGTTCGCGAACGTGTGGGAGTTTACGCGATCGCGTAAGGTTATCGAGGGGTAGCATTATTTGTGCTTCGCGACCGCGAGGCTATTTCTGAGATCGCAATGAAGAATTATCTTGACAGATTTTAAAGGTTCAAAATGAGGGTTTGAGTTCATAATTCCAAAATTCAATAGAGAGCTCGGGAGAAGGTGATTTTAGAGAGGTTTTTCAGAGGAGTGATTGGGGTAAGTGTTCTTCACTTGATTTTGGTCAAATTCCATGATTGTGGCTTGATTTTTATCATCTAAGTTGAGAATTTGGGAGAAAATTGGGGAAATTATGGCTTGAAATTGGAGAGTTGATCTTTGGGATTTGAATGGCCATTTCATGTCGGATTTTGAGGAATTTTATATGAGTAGACTCGTGAGTAAACGAGGATTCTAGTTTTGTAATTTTGTCAGATTTTGAGACGTGGGACTGGGGGTAATTCCATGATTGTGTCTTGATTTTTATCATCTAAGTTGAGAATTTGGGGGGAAAATTGGAGAAATTAGGGCTTGAAATTGGAGAGTTTATTTTTGGGATTTGAATGGCCATTTGATGTCGGATTTTGAGGAATTTGATATGGGTAGACCTGTGGTCGGGTTTGGCCAATTTCGGGATTTGTGTTTTAATTTGATAAATTTTATGTGGGCTTTGTTCCTTTAGCATATATTAATGATATAATACTGACTTTGGTTAGATTTGGGGCGATTTGTGGCCGAGTTGAGCGATAAGGGAATTTCAGAGTAGATTTCGTCCCGTTTGAGGTAAGTAATGATTGTAAATTTTGTCCTAAGGGTATGAAACCCCGGATTTCACATCGTTTCACCATTGTGAAGTGGCGCACATGCTAGATGACGAGCGTGCGGTGTGCACCATTGGGGATTGTGACTTGGTCCGTCCCATAGCAACTTATTTGACTAGAAACTATATGATATTTTGTCTTTTAGAAAGTATTACTATGTTTTTGGCTTGAATGCCATATTTGGGCCTCGTGCCAAGATGTTTGGACCCTTTGGGGGCTTTTTACTACTATTTCCTCATTGTTTTGATTTAAGATCTGAAATCAGTCATGCTATGTTTTACTAATTTCATAACTCAGTCTTACTCCATTTTGATGCATAAAATGATATTTTTGGGCTGAGCACCCTGTTTAATTGATAGCCCGAGAGGCTTGAGAGGTTTATGAATAAGTGAGGCCGAGGGCCTGTGTTGTGAGGATATCATGGGATCGGGTTGCGCGCCGCAACATTTTGTACTGATAAATGATATATGAGAGGCTGAGGGCCTGATTGATTACGCCACGAGATGGCTTGTTATAGCGCTTGGGTTGCAGGAGCCCCTCCGGAGTCTGTACACCCCCAGTGAGCGCAGGTACCCTGAATGAGTGATATGATGTTGCCCGAGGGACTGTTCTTGATGCATGATGTGCCCGAGGGGCTGATTACGAGTGATTGTGAGGTTGCCCGAGGGGCTGATTCTGAGTGATGTTATACCCGAGGGGCGGTTTATGATACATGTTTTTCCCGATGGGCTATTTATGATTTTTATCACTTTTACTCTAAACTTCATTGGAACTCTTTTGAAACTGTTGGAGAAAATATCTTCAAATGATTTTAACTGAAATTTGGTTTTAAGCGAGAGGATTTGACTTATATACTGTTATGAAAGCATGATGTACTTACTTTGATTTCATACGTGGATTTATGTGTTTTTTATTTCTCAGTCTTTATTTACATGTATTACTTACTGAGTTGGCGTATTCACATTACTCCATGCACCTTGTGTGCAGATCTAGGGATTTCTAGACGTGATAGCAAACGTTGATTCTTCCATTCGTCGCGGATACTCAGAGTCGTCAAGGTAGCTGCATGGTAATCGCAACCTTGCTCTTCTCCTTCTGATCTTCCTCAGACTATATTAGTGTTTTTCCAGATTGTAATAGTCTTAGTTGTTTTCGGATAGTCCTTAGTAGATGCTCGTGACTTGTGACACCCCGATGTCGGGCTTTTGTTTCTTTCACACTTGTTATTTAAACTTATTCTATGAAGTTTTTATTAATTAATGTTTTAAAAACACCTTTATAATGAAGTGTCGAATCATTCTGAAAATGTGTCGGCTGGCGTAGTTCCATGATTGGCACCATCACGACCGGGTGGTTTAGGGTCATGACAAGTTGGTATCAAAGCCTAGGTTACATAGGTCTCACGAGTCATGAGCAGGTTTAGTAGAGTCTTGTGGATCGGTACGGAGACGTCTGTACTTATCTTCAAGAGGCTGCAGATGCCTTAGGAAAACCTCATATTCTTTAATTCTTATCGTGCGTGATGTTTTAGACGTCAATACTACACACTATTATAAGTCAATTGTGCAGTACCTAATTTTCGAGTGCTGTCTAATAAGAAGAACCTGGTTCTTCTTGGTGTACTACTTACTACTATTTGCGGAATAATAAAGCAATAAAGTAAAGACACAGATATTTTACGTGGAAAACACCTGGCTCAAAAGGTGAAAAAAAACCACGACCTACTCCTCAGTAGGATTTGCACAAACAATTCACTAAAAACTCTGAGCCAAACGGACTTACAAAATAAACTCTTTTGTAATCCTAGGACTAACTCTAATCCTCTTTGTATCAACTAGCCTCTAGCTAATTTCTACAGACTTCAAGCTAACTCTAACTTGAACAACGTGTACCTATTACACTTGCTTCTATGAAAGCTGAAAAGATACAATGTTAAAACTCCTACTACAACCAACTAGACTCAATGATAAACAAATGGACCTGTTTCTTCTAGTTGAACTGTAGCCTTTACCAATACTTCTGCTTGCAAATATCCTGGGAATTTTGCTTTCAGAGCTTGATTCAATTTAGTCTTTGTGCGTCTTTGTGTGTCGTCAATTTCAGCAGTAATACTTTGAATATTTATAGAGTCGGTTGTTGAGCTTGTCTTCCAATTCCAGTTCAACTCTACCTGGGTAAACCAATTCGAACAAAACTCAACTTCCTTCCTTTATTTCTGTCCTAGCTGAATTCAACTTCTGTCATCTTCATCAGTTTGCAATCTTTTCATATTAGGAGACATCCTCTTAGTTCTTTGATACTCAAAAATCACTGATATCTCCTATGCTTGTACGATTCTTATGCCAACTGCTCCGTTCAGGTGTGTGTGTTTTGATGGACCTAGTTCAACTTGTCAACATTTGTCAATTTTCAAAACCATTCAGTGACATGGGCCAACAAATTCCCCCTTTTTGATGATGAAAAACTATGTGCTTTTATCCTGTATACACTTCAAACACTTTGTATATTTTTAAGCATTAATCATTGAGAACCAGGTTTATTAGGTTATAAATATTACTTTTGAAAATTTTTAAACACACAACACACATCTTCCCCCTTTTGGCATCATCGAAAAGTTGCAAAATGATACTTACCAATTTTAATTCTTACTCATGGCCAATTTAGGCAACTACATGTGCAAATATGATTAATCATCACAAGAAACTAATATTATAAGCTAAATAATAAATTGCGACATTTTTTCGAAACAACAAGCTTTCATTGATTAACAGGGATTCAACACCGAAACAGATTAAAATCAAAACAGCCAAAACATGAGAAAAAACAGAATAAAAACTAAAACAAAAACTAGACACTGTCCCGAACTGGGCACTTGATAGGTTTGGAGGGGGTAGCACTGGACATTCCTAAGGCTGGGAGGGTGCAGATGAGGCTGGGTTCTTGGTTTTTATAAGGGACACCATTTTGTGTAAAACACCTTCATTTTTCTCCTTCTCCTTTGCTAACTCAGCTTTGAGAGCATCACGCTCATCTTCCACCTCAATTAAGCGAGACTTCAATCGAAGGATCTCCATATCCTTTAACTCGCTTTCCTGCACCAGAGTACGAACCTTGGTGTTGACTGGTTGCTTTCAAGATTAACCAGGTTCATCTTCCGGGGCATTGACAGTATAATCACAAGACAACAGAGTGTCCTTCCCAAAGAAATTCTTAGCAGTATCTATCTCAGCCTTCTTTGTAGGAAGTCCAAAATGAGCAAGAACTGCAGTCAGAATAAATCCATAGGGGATCGCATGGGCTTTGGTGCCATTAACCACTCTGTCCAAGAGCTGGATGATAAAAGCTGGCCAATTGATCTGCTTGCCTCTGTACAGACACTCCATGAGGGTTAAATCCATGTAGTTAGCAGTGTGTCTTCGTTCTTGTCTGGGCAGCAGGAATTTGATCACAAATTCAAAGAACAGCTTGTGCTCAGGCTTCATCTCACTCTTGTACACAGTCATAGGTTCAAGCTTCTTCTCATTGTCGCAGAAGAATATGGTGATATTGAGAGCTGAGGCCATTCCATCTAAACAAGGCCATCTCTGCCTCGTGTACTCTTCATAACCCTCAACTGGAATGTCTAGAATGACTCCCAGTTCTTGAGCATCAAAGGAGACTTCAATTCCCTTGATCAATGAGGTGACCCTGCCTCCAATGAATGTGGCATTCCCCATGAACTCCACAACTTCATTTATGACCAGTCTGCCTTCCATGCGAATAACCATGTCCTTCCAGCCCTGTGCTGCCAGAAAATCCAGTAAATACCGCATTCCAGGCTCCTCCAAATCCTTCAACAACTTTCCCTTCAAGATTTTTCTCTTGACAAACATGGCAACTCTGTCAGTAGACACTTCTCCAACCTCCTTCTCTTCCTCTCCACTCCATTCTGGATCATCATCCCTCTCAACAATCTGTACTTTTTTCACCTTCTTTATCTTAGACCTTGTCCTCGAAGCAGTACTCCCAGTGGTGATGGACATAGTAGCTAACTTCTTTGAAGAAGTCTTAGCCATTTTAGGCTTGGGTGTCTTGATAACCACTGGAGCAGCCTCCTCTTCTTGTTGGACTAGGTCCAACAACTCTTCATCGTCAACAATAGCTTCAACAGGCTCCCCTACCTTTGTTTTCCCCTTCTCTGCCTTCTTTCTTTTGCTCTCTTGCAGAGCTTTTTCCAACTTCTCCTCCTCTTCTCGTACAGTATTTATCGTAGCACGTACCCTAGGAATATGTACACTAACAGAATCAACAGTCTTCCTTTTCTTTGAAGGAACTGAGGCTTTAGACTTTTTGGACTTTGGAGTCCTTCTCTTCTTGGGGTTGTATGAGTCCCCCAGCTTCTTCAGTATTTCAGCCAAAGTTTCTTCCCCAGAAGAAACATGTTCATCTCTTTTCTTCATTAACTTCTCCAACCCAGCAGCAACTTCCTCAACTTCAGTAGTTTCCCCTAAAACCATGACATCTTCTTCAAGATTTTCAAGAATGGGGCCACAAATTGCAAGCGTGGTACCATCCTCCCCGGATCCCCTCACATCTACTTCTCTTTTTTTCTCAAGATTTTTCTCTTTCCCAAATTTTCTTTGCCTTCTTGGCACTTCCACATCCACCACACACCCCACCAACACAAATCGATTTTCAGCAGAATTTAAATCAGAGGTAACTTCAGTATTACCTTTCTCAGCACTGGATGAACCAGGTGCTTCGTCTTTTTGGCTGATTTGAATGAATCATTGGATGATTCTGGTTTGGAGCCTTCCTTAGCACGTAAAAATTCTTCCAAAAATTTTGCTCTTGAACCAGAAGCCACAAATTTGCATGCAAGAACCTTAACACGACGGGTTTTGGGGGCTGGGGTAGGGTTTGGTGTGGGTTCAGGGATTATAGATTGTTCTGGGATTGATGATTTTTCAGGAGACTCGGAACTATAAACTGAGGGAGAGTTTGAGTCGGATTCATAGTTTTCCTCATTATAATTTCTATTTGGGGATGATTCAGAAGAAGCTGGTGGATGAGACGACATGATTTTGAGTTGAGTAAGTTGAACAAGGTTCGACT
Source organism: Nicotiana knightiana (assembly GCA_005239525.1). NCBI lineage: Eukaryota > Viridiplantae > Streptophyta > Magnoliopsida > Solanales > Solanaceae > Nicotiana > Nicotiana knightiana. Next base: position 192,993 of record ML413650.1, read on the forward strand.
GTTGCTTTATGCACAATAGGTAATGATGGCCTATTTATAACTTGTGGCTGGGGAGATTACAACGGAAGTGTATTAACCCAAGTAGGATACTAATCGATTAAGGACTGTTAGGGATTGGACATTGATTAGACAATTACTTTCCCCCTAAAACTAGGCTAATTACTTGAGACGGGACTTCTTGGAACTGGTTCATTATTGAATTTGAACCATAAATAGATAGAGTCCTGCTCATGTATGACTGTACTTGAATTAATACATGTATGGAGATGAGAATGTACCTTGTTAGTCATGTAAACCAGCATGGATGAACCAGGTTCATCCTGTTAAAAATCTTTATTTTGCCTCAATTCACAAAGATAGAGAAACATCATTAGTAACTAGGGAATCATATTAATACATGACAGAAGAGTATGGAAATAAAGACATGGACTGAGCAATGATTAATCTGATTACGTACCTAACTAAAATTTTCTAGCCAAAAAAAACTTCTTTTTTTCCTTAATTTTTTAGTTTTTTTTTCATTTTTGTTTTTAAATTAGGTGATCGTAATCATCCCTAGTTCAAGTCTGTTTCTCTCATAATGCTCCCTACTCAATGCTTTGGTAAATATATCAGCAATTTGACGATCTGTAGCACAAAATTCGATTGAGATCATTCCCTTTTCATAGTTATCCCTCAGGAAATGGTGCCTAACTTCTATGTGCTTAGTTCTCTTGTGATGAACCGGGTTCTTAGTCATACTAATTGCACTAGAGTTATCACAGTAAATAGTAATGCATCCCAAATCTATACCAAAGTCCAGGAGTTGTTTCTTGATCCATAGCAACTGGGCACAACAAGAGGATGTAGCCACATATTCAACCTCAACAGTAGACAAGGCTACTGAATTTTGTTTCTTGGTGGCCCAAGAGACAATGCAAGATCCCAAAAAGTGAGCCATGCCTGAAGTACTTTTCCTGTCAACTAGGAAACCTGCATAATCAGCATCAGCATATCATGCAAGGTCAAAATTACTACCTTTAGGATACCAAAGGCACAGTTTAGTGGTGCTCTTCAAATATCTTAAAATTCTTTTTACTGTAGTGAGGTGGGACTCCTTTGGATTGGCTTGAAACCTAGCACATAGTCCCACACTGAACACAATATCAGGTCTACTTGCAGTAAGATAGAGTAGAGATCTAATCATCCCTCTGTATGTATTCTGATCAATGGATGAACCAGATTCATCCACATCCAATTTTGTAGCTGTGGCTATTGGGGTATCTATCTCTTTTGAATCCTCTATTTTGAATTTCTTGAGGAGTTCTTTCACATACTTCTATTGATGTATCATTGTGCCATGTGGAGTTTGTTTGATTTGAAAACCTAAGAAGAAGGTTAGCTCACCCATCATACTCATTTCAAACTAACTCCCCATTAATGTAGCAAATTCCTTGCTAAGCTTTTCAGTAGTTGCCCCAAATATGATATCATCAACATATATTTGCACAATCAGAAGATCTTTTCCCTTTTCCTTTAGGAACAAAGTACTGTCTATCTTGCCTCGTTTGTACCCATGTTCCAGCAGGAATTTTGACAATCTCTTGTACCAAGCTCTAGGCGCTTGCTTGAGACCATAGAGAGCCTTGTCAAGTTTATATATATGAACAGGTGACTCTTTGCTTCCAAAACTAGGAGGTTGTTTTACAAATACATCTTCCTTCAAATAGCCATTAAGAAAGGCACTCTTCACTTCCATCTGATGAAGAGTAAATTCCATGTGTGCAGCAAATGCTATAATAAGTCTGATTGCCTCCAATATTGCCACAGGAGCAAAGGTCTCATCATAGTCAATTCCCTCTTCTTGGCTAATCCTTGAACAACCAGTCTAGCCTTATTTCTTGTAACAGTTCCATCCTCATCGAGCTTGTTCCTGAAGACCCACTTGGTGCCAATTACTGATCTGTCTAGTGGCCTGGGTACCAAGTGCCATACTTGACTCCTCTCAAATTGATTCAGCTCTTCTTGCATGGCTGTTACCCAATCAGCATCTTGCAGGGCTTCAACAATGTTCTTTGGTTCAATCAAGGATAGAAATGCATCAAACGCACACAGATTTTTCAAGGAGGATCTAGTTTTGATTCCAGATCTCAAGTCTGTTATGATGTTCTCAAGAGGGTGAGAACTCTGATATCTGTGTGGTTTGAGTACCAGTTGTTCACTTCTGGATTGTTCCATGTTGTCTTGTAGTTGTGGAATAGGATCCGGGCCAGTATTTCCATGTAGAATTCCCCCTGTCGAGTTGCGTGGGGTTGTTGAACCCGGTCCATTACCTGTTCCATATGCCATAGGTGCTTCAATGTGGTCGTTGCTCCTCACCAGTCCAAGCTCCTCATCTTCTGGTTCCTGTCTCTCAGATAAAGTGTTATTTTCATCAAAGACAACATGTACACTTTCTTCTACACACATAGTTCTTTTATTGTATATTTTATAAGCTTTGCTATGTGTTGAATATCCCAAGAACACTCCCTCATCACTTCTGGGATCAAATTTTCCTAGAGAATCTTTGCTACTATTATGCACATAACACTTGCATCCAAAAGCCCTAAGATGGGATATGTTGGGCTTTCTTCCTTTAAGTAATGCATACGGAGTTTTCTCTACCAGAGGTCTGGTCATGCATCTATTAATAATGTAGTATGCAGTGTTAATTGCTTCTGCCCAGAAGCTGTGAGGTAGTTTGCTTGATAGAAGCATGGTTCTTGCCATGTCTTCAAGAGTTCTGTTTTTCCTTTCAACAACCCCATTTTGTTGGGGGGTTCTAGGAGCAGAAAAATTATGATTAACACCATGTTCATCACAGAACTTAGCAAACTTAATATTCTAAAATTCAGTACCATGATCATATCTTATTGATGCCAGTTGATGTCCCAATTGATTTTGAATTTTCTTAACAAATGAGGTGAACATATCAAATGCTTCATCCTTAGATGACAGGAATAAGGTCCAAGTGAACCTTGAAAAATCATCAACTAGCACCATCACATATCTCTTACCACCTCTACTTAAAGTTCTNGTTTTCTTGCTTTTGAAAGAGGACCTTACCTTCTTCCCCCTGGCACATGCCTCACAAACTTTGTCTTCCTTGAACTTAATGTTAGGAAGTCCTACCACTAAGTCCTTAGAGACTAGTTTGTTAAGCTGAGTTAGACTCGCATGACCAAGTCGTTTGTGCCACAGGAGGGGATCACTGTCCAACACACTTAGGCAAGTGAGTTCATTTTCAGACAGTGTGGACAAGTCTATGACATAGATGTTATTCATTCTTTTTCCCTGCAAAACAATCTTGTCAGTAAGCAGGTTAATCACAAAACATTTTGTGGAAGTAAAAGCAACCAGGTTACCTCTGTCACATAGTTGTGATACACTGATCAGACTATATTTCAATCCATCTATGAGATACATATGTTCAATAGATCGTGTATCATCCTTACCTACTTTACAACCCCAATGATTTCACCTTTCTTTCCGTTTCCAAAGGAGACATTTCCTCCTTTGAGACTTTCAAGTGAAAGGAACTGTTCCATGTTCCCAGTCATATGCTTTGAGCAGCCACTATCCAANGGTCCTTTTCTATGAGAGAATGGATGAATCGGATTTTTTCTGGCCCAGTTTGGTAGCCAGTTTTTCTTTTTAATAAATCACTCATTTTTCTGACTGGCCTTCTCTTTTACAGCACACTCATATTTATAGTGGCCAGACTTCCCACAATGGGTGCAGATTTTTTTTCCAGGGAGAGTGAGATACTTGCTTTTGAGATCCCACTTAGGCAATTGAATCGCAAAACCAATCCCTCTTCTGTTGCTATTGTGATTCTCTTGAAGCCATATCATGGTGTCAGAGGATTTATTCCATTTACAGGTTCGATCTAATTCATGTTTGACTTTGCCAAGTTGTTCATTAAGAGTTCTTATTTGCTCGTCCTTGGCATACATCTTATCTTTTAATTTTCCTATGTTTTCTTCTAACATGACATGAGAGTGATCAACTACCTTTTTACTGGATCCTAGTCTTAACTTTAAGTTTTCAGATTTTAGCTCTAGAATCTCAGTTTCGAGTGGATGAACCTGGTTCATCAAGACAGTGTTTTTCTTTTCAGATTCACTGACCCTTATCTCCAGGTCCATGCATTTTTCTTTTAGCATTGCACACTCTTTAGATAGTTGATCCTTCTCTTTGGTTGTTTCCTCAGAACCATTTATGAAGTCAAGTAGCAACTCAGAGAGTTTCTCCTTAGATAAAAACTTTATTTTAGTTTTAAGTTGTGAGATACTTACCTCTGGTTCTTCATAAGTATCCTCATCGGATTCTTCAATTTCTATGAGAGCCTGATCTTCAGTCGCACCATCTTCTGATTCTTCATCTGGACTTTCCCCCCAAGCAACAACCATAGCTTTTGTTGTGTTTGTCTTGGGTTGAACCTTTTTTTTCCTCCTGTTCCTTCTCTCATATCTTTCCTTTTTCCACTCTACTTCCCACTGAGGACAGTTTTTAATGAGATGGTCAGTCTTGCCACATTTATAACATCCCTCACTAGCTGACCTTTATGGTGCCCTTGCCTTGTTGGAGTTTCCTCCCCTGGAGATGCCCTTCTTCTTCATGAGAAAGTTTTTGAATTCTTTGGTTATCATGGCCATCTCATCTTCCTCCAGATCAGCTCCCTCAGTGATCCTTAGTGCTATACTTCTCTCCTTCTTTGGGGCATCCATCTTCATGGTTTTCCTTCTAAGTTCATAGGCAGTGAGGTTCCCAATCAGCTCATCCAATCTAAGGGTTGCCATATTTTTGGATTCCTGGATATCAGTGATCTTGCTTTCCCAGGAGATAGGCAGAACCCTTGTCAAGATCTTCTCTACCTTGTCTTCTTCAAGTATGATTCTTCCAAGAGACTTGAGTTCATTTGTCAAGGTTGTGAACCTTGTGTACATTTCCTGAATTGTCTCTCCTTCTTTCATAGTGAAGTTTTCATACTGAGAGTATAGTAGTGTACCTCTAGACCTCTTCACTTTAGCTGTTCCTTCATGAGCTACTTGTAGAGTATCCCAGATTTCTTTGGCAGTGGTGCAACTTTGGATTCTACTGTATTCATCTGGTCCTAATCCACACACTAGCCACTTCTTTTCTTTGGCATTCTTAGCCCATTTTCTTCAGATCTTCAGCCGTGTAGTCAGCCCTAGTCTTAGGTACATCTTCACCTTCAGCAGTTTTCTTCATTGTTGCAACTGGTCCATCAGTGACTATGTCCCAGAGTTCATAGTCCTCTCCAATAAGGTGGTCCTTCATTCTATTCTTCCACCAAGAGTAGTACTGGCCATTGAAGAGTGGTGGTCTTGCAGTTGATTGACCTTCCCAGCTCCCAGGTGGTGCACTCATCTTGATCTTTTCCAAGGTGTTAGCCTTTTCAAGGATAACCTGCTCTAATACCAATTGATTTTTTAGACGCTAATACTACACAATATTATAAGTTAATTGTGCAGTACCCAATTTTCGAGTGCTGTCTAATAAAAAGAACCTGGTTCTTCTTGGTGGACTACTTACTAGTATTGGCGGAATAATAAAGCAGTAAAGTAAAGATACAAATATTTTTACGTGGAAAACACCTAGCTCAAAAGGTGAAAAAACCACGACCTACTCCTTAGTAGGATTTGCTCAAACACTTCACTAAAAACTCTGAGCCAAACGGACTTACAAAATAAACTCTTTTGTAATCCTAGGACTAACTCTAATCCTCTTTGTATCAACTAGCCTCTAGCTAATTTCACAGACGTCAAGCTAACTCTAACTCGAACAATGTGTACCTATTGCAATTTGCTTCTAAGAAAGCTGAAAAGATACAATGTTAAAACTCCTACTGCACCCAACTAGACTCAATGATAAATGAATGGAAGTGTTTCTTCTAGTTGAACTTTAGTCTTTGCACAATACTTCTGCTTGAAAATAACCTGGGAATTTTGCTTACGGAACTTGATTCAATTTAGCCCTTTGTGCGTCATTTTGTGTGGTGCCTTTCAGCAGTAATACTTTGAGTATTTATAAAGTCAGTTGTTGAGTTCTGGTCCGATTCTACCTGGGAGAACAAGTTCTTATCAAACTCGACTTCCTTCCTTTGTTTCTGTCCTTGCTAAATTCAACTTCTTTCATCTACATCAATTTGCAATCTTTTGGTATTAGGAGACATCCTCTTAGTTCTTTGATACTCAGCAATCACTGATATCTCCTATGCTTGTACGATTCTTGTGCCAACTGCTCCGTTCAGGTGTGTATGATTTGATGGACCTGGTTCATCTTGTCAACATTTGTCAATCTTCAAAACCCATTCAGTGACATAGGCCAACATCTTGCTTGCTTGCAGGAATGATAGAACATGAGCTAAAGAGTTGAAAATCAACTCAAGAAGGAGTAATTTTGGACAAGTACAAAAACAAGGCTAAAAGGGCACAGTACGGGCCGCACAATATTGAGTGCGACCGTAGATCATGAAGAAGACCTCTGACACAAAATGACATGCAAAGTGCGGACTGCATAATTCTGGTGCGGTCGTAGAAGACAAAGATCAGAGAGATGGACCACACTCATTTTTATGCGGTCCGAGAAGTCTCACACAGCCAAAGCCCAAGACCAAGGAGTGCGGGCCGCACTATAATTGTGCGGCCGCAGAAGCAAGAGTTTCAGCCGCACTCATAAAAAGTGCGGTCCGCGGAAGTTGAAGGAGTGCGGCTATAATCCAGAGCCAAGTTTCATTATGCGGACCGCACACGTAATTGCGCGACGGCACAATCTCTGCAGGGAAAATTTTGTTAGATATTTTTAGCTTAGTATAAATATAACTTTTTGTCATTTTTAGGTCATGTTTTGTTTTGGGAGAGCACTTGAGCCGTTTTATTTACTGTTTTGAGTAATTTTGTACTAGATTTGCTTCTAAACATTAGATTTTCCTTCCATAATTTGTTATTATGCATCTATGTTAATTTCTTCTTTTATTTCTTCATTTTCTATGAGTAACTAAACCCTTAGCTATGGTTGTGACCCAACCCTAGTATGGGTACTTAATGGATTATTTGATTTATGGCTTGTTTAAGATTGGGTATATGCTATTTAGCCTTGTTCTTGCTTAAATTCTAGAATTAATGGTTGCAGATATTGATTCATCCCTATTTGACCTAGTCACTATTTGAGAAAGAGAGACTAAGGCCTCATTTGTTTGCACTTAATGGAGGTCTGAATCTTAATAATTCAGATCTTAAATATTAAAAGCGTTTGTTTTTAAAGTTTGAATCTTAAATATGCAGATCTTAATCATTAAGTGTGTTTGTTTTTTTAATTCACAATCACTTAATGGGTCTGTATGATTAAGATCCATAACAGAGAATTAATTTCATTAAGATGCTATCATCCAAATTCATTATTAATTTTCGCCACCGCCTACCATTATCAACTACAACCATGCCACTACCACCACCACCATACTCAACCACCATCACCACCATCATCCTCAATCATAGCCGTCACCATAATCGAATACCACCACCCGTCATCCGCACCACTCCCACCGCCATCATTCTCAACCACAAACACTCATCCACCTCAACTATCTCAACTAACCACCCTATCACCATCGACAATCATATTGCATCGACCGACTCACTACCTTTATTTGTGGTGTGAGTTTGGGCGAGATTAGTGGTCTCTAGCCCAGCCGGTTGCAGCTGCTCAGGACTTTGTGATTCTTGCTATGCCTGAGGATGAGCAGCGTAGCTTGGAGAGGTTTGGGAGATTCCAACCTCCATCTTTCAGTGGTGCAGAGGGAGAGGATGCACATGGCTTCTTGGACAGGTGCAAGAGGATACTCCGTACAACAGGTATTCTAGAGACCAGTGGGGTCTCGTTCACTGCCATTCAGTTCTCTGGGATACATTCAGTTGGTAGGAGGCTTACGAGAGGTGTAGGCTGGTCGGCGCAGCACCCCTTACTTGGCAACAGTTCTCCGGTCTTTTTTTGGAGAAGATTGTACCTTAGTCCCGCAAAGAAGAGCTGCACAGACAGTTTGAGCAACTTCATCAGGGTGATATGCTTGTGACGGAGTATAAGATGCAATTCTTGGAGTTAGCCCGTCATGCTATCTGGTTGGTTCCCACAGACAGAGAGAGGATCGGGAGGTTCATAGATGGCCTCACTTTTCAGCTATGATTGCTTATGACCAGAGAGAGAGTGTCTGGTGCTAATTTTGATGAGATTATCAACATTGCTTGTTAGATTGAGATGGTTCGCAATCAGGAGCGGGTTGAGAGGGAGGCCAAGAGGCCTCGTGGATAGGGGGATTTAGCAGTGCTTCTTCTGGGGGTCAGTTCCAGCATGGTAGGGGTCGTCTTTTCAGACATGCTCAGATGGCTCACCCAGTTCACCATGGTGCATCATCTGGCCATGGTTCACACATTTATTAGCAGGGCCATTCATCTCTCAGTGCCCTCCCAGCTCAGAGTTTGTCCCGTGCTCCATCAGGTCAGGGTTAGTCTGTGCCAGGTCCTTCTACCAGTTATCCTAGTGCTCGGGGCTCCCTTTAGTCCCAAAACCAGCACCGGGGGGTTGCTATGAGTGTGGAGAGTTTTGTCACATGAGGAGACAATGCCCTCGTCTAGTGGGAGGTCCAGCTCCGCGGAGGAGCCAGTCTATGACATCAGCTCCGCAAACACTGTCTTTCCTTGCATCGAGACTAAGCATCGTCTCCTTTCCTTGCATGAGGCCAAGCACTGCCTCCTCAATTACCTAAGGGTAAGCATTTCCTTGTCCTTGCATAAGACCAAATGCTATCTCTATTACGCTATTTAAAACCTAATAGTATCTTCTATTCGCCTGCGACTAGGCATTGCCTAAACTTTGTCTAGTTTTACTTCGCATATGACCGAGCATCATATCTTTGCATCTCATCGGTTGAAACATCGCCATTTTGTCCAAAGGTGTCATAGTCCGAAGGCATTATTCTCATATCCGAAAGACACCATTCCATGGCCTGAGGATCTCTCAACAATGTATATCATTATTCAAAGGCGTCATGGTTCAGAGGAACCATTTTCATGGCCCGAGGACATCATTTCATGGCCTGCGAATCCGTTATCACATGATTCATGGTCCCGGACGTCATGGTCTAAGGAAATCATCCTCACCATCCAAAGACAACTTTCATACTCCAAAGGGAATTTGCATCATGTTTAAATTCTCGCAATAATCCATATATACTTGCATGCATCGTGTTTTAAGTTTTGCAAATAATCCAGGAAGTAACCGTTCTTCAAACGGGAGCAATCTTCGCTCGGGTTTCTATTCACAACCTGCAATTATTTCAAACGCTCCCAATCACCATCAGTTACCCACTTTTACTTGATAACTGTTCAGATACTCATTCTGAGATACATCCATAAAGTTTCAGACTCACATTCACGATTTCGTATAAACTCATTTGATATTGTCCTACCCCAAAAGAACCCTTTTTCAAAGCATACGACGGTTCCTAGAACAACTCCATCGGTCTCGTTCGTCGTTGGATCTAGAACTACACACGGCCTGATTCCCGTAACACCAGGGATATGTAGGCAACTCAGGAACCAGGGTTCAACCTCCATTTTTTTGAATCACCTCATTCGGTCAAAATCGGTCATCATTTTCTTTACCCGACAACTCTTTCATCATTCCCGGTAAAGAGGAGCAGATGTTGATACCCAATTTTGCTCTCATATTTTCAAAAATACATATATACTTTCAAAATAGAATTTTTAAATCATTATTTAGTTTACAAACCTATACAAATATTTTCTATAATTTTCCATAATTTTGAGAGCTATAAATTATTTTTCTTGCATTCAATTATATAAATATTTAGTAATTATCCCTTTAAATTTTTGTGATGACTTAGTTACCCAAAATTATTATTTTGCACCTATAATATGTGTTTTAAATAATTTATTTTATTTCATGTAATTACATTAGCATTTTTAAGCTATTTACCTAATTTTGCAATAATGAACTATATTCATACATAAAGGCTCTTCATTTTATATTATTTATGTCAAAATAGCACTTTTATATTTTTACAATAAAAAGTTATTATTTTAAGTATTTCAGTGCATAAATAATATTTTCATTTATTTACTAAGTATTTTTTATAAATTATTTTGATAAATTTTGGGTATTTAAATAACAACCCAATTCTAACTAATTTCAGACCACATTAGTGGCCCAAAACTACCCAAACCTTAGCCCAGTCCACCCCATCCCAAAACCAAATAGTACCCGTTCCAAATAACCCGCCCCATTCCCCTTGCTATACTAGCCGTTGATCTCAAGTGATCAACGACCTATAATTAACCTACCCGTTTTATATTACCCTTCACCCTAAACCCTAAAGACCCATTTCCCCCTGCCCAGCCGCCTCATCATTCTCTCATCTCTCCACCTGCCTCTGTTACACCCTAGCCGCCATATCCCTAACCTTCTTCGATTCCAACCTAAACATGAAATCAATCCATGATTTACTTACCTATTTTGTGATACTCTGCTATTATATGCATGTCTATGGTGTTACTTAGTTCTTGCCCTATTTTTGGCAAGAAATACTTCTCAATAACGAGACCGATCTACCTTGATTCTGTGAAGATCTGGACGATCTTTCATCTATATACACGCTATATTGAACGATTCTTTCATTATTGGTTCGATTCAAGGCCGTTAGTCCCAACTAGGGTTTGAGATTTTCCCTTTTTCTTTACTGATTCTCAATTGCATGTGATAATCTTTCCTTTCTTGTGTTTGACTGATGAATTTTCCTTATTTCTTGTTTAATCTACTGTATTTTCCTTATTTTATGTGTTATTTTCCCTAAAATCGATTCTAATTGATTCCACATGATATATTTTCCTTATTTTGTGTTTAGTCCACCATATTTCCTTATTTTATGTGTTAAATCTGCTACTATATAAACCCCTCCCCTAAATCCCCTTGAACAGACTTTTGAATCTCCTAATCACTACTATTGTTCTCACTACTCTCCTCTCTCACTCACTCACTCACTCACTCACTATTACACTCTAACACTCTCTAAAATCATCGAATTCTGGGCCGGCTGAAAGCCAAGACCATTAAACGACCTCCTCCGGTGCAAGCACTGCTCGGAGCCCACTCTCGAGGCTCTTGTGAACTCTGAAGCATCGGAGACCTGGATTTTTTGCTATTACACTCTTTACTCTTTTGATTCTGCTACTTGTTAGTGTTTTAAAACTTTGCAATGTTCAATTTCTTTCTTTCTTTCTGCATATATGTTTGAATTACATGAGCACGATTTAACTATGATAATGCTCAATAATCTTTGTCATTCTGTGATAGTTCGACGTATGAGATAGTTTACTGCTTGTGTTAGGCTAATATGTATTCTTCACTATAGTTTGCACTTCTATGTTGATTCTTTGTTTTTCTGTAATGATTTCTGCATCTCTAGCATCTGAATATGTTCAGTTTGAGCTTCAATGCAAGTCCATTTGATATGAATCTGACTACTGTGACCATATGTTGTTAATTATAGAATCTCTACATATTTTGTTTCGGATACTACCACAACTCTATGGGAACCACCCCCACTTGAATGAATCTTTTAGTGCTAAGTCTTGTGTCTAATTGATTGCCCTTTGTGTATTAGTCCCAACTCTATGAAAATACTTCTTTAAAGTCTACTCTAAAAATGTTTCCATGATGTCCTGATTTTTAAGATAAATACTCCATTTTTGTCAACCATGATTCTGCTTCTATGATAATATGTTTCCCAGCATAACTTTGATTCGTTTGATACCCTGTCTTTTCAGTGATTGTCACAATGTGTGTTCCCCATCATGTCTAAATACTAATTAACATAGCACTAGGATGTATACTTAATTTAATTTGGATCTTTAGGTTTCAACTAGTTTAACTCCATGCATCTGTACATGATGATTTATGTATACATGTAAACCTATTTCTTCTCCTAATTCTTTCAATATGAGGTTGTCTATGTGGTTTTGCTATGTATACCTTGCTGAACCTACTGGCCTGCTTGACTAGTTGCTCTATATGCTCAATTTGGTGTATTACTTGATTTTTGTCCCTCTATCACTATCCACTCTCCTCACTTGCTACTCATGCTATTCTGAATTCCCATTCTTAGCCGGCTGAAAGCTAAGGCTCTCTAGGTTATATTGATGGCCTCCCTAGTGTGATCACTACTCGAGGTCCAATTGAGGCCCTTGCAAACTCTGACACACTAGGGCTTGGTCCTGGTCACTCCCTCAACCTACAAAACTGTCCCTAAGATTTTACTTCATGTCATGTACTGTGTATTTGATCTTGGTTGTTTCAAGTGGTGCAACACTTGGGGCCGTGGTTAAGTAAATTGGTTTGAACTCTTCTATGGACCTTTGGGTCGTGCATTGAACGTGGCTTTGTTGAGGGCCTGTGTACGCTGTATTGAAGGCCCAATAATGCTGGGTATTTATTTATTTTATTTTGGCCTACTGTGGACATGTTCATTGTTATGTAATATTGTTACTTTACTCATTATTGGGCCTGTAATAATCTTTGTATAAACAATTGGGGTTGTTAGTTAAAAGGAATGTGGTAGATTATAATATTTACATGCGATGGGTAGATAGCATGCCTGTAGGACTTAATAACTTGTTTGTTATATGTGTCGTTCACTCTCTATGCACACTGTAGAAATCATGCCATTAGGAAAAGAACACACTTGCACTACTTGTCTACTAGCAAAGCATGAGCTCAAATGCTTCAATTACCTATGTTGCTACATGTTGTTAGAAAATCTGCCTATAGGAAATAAATATCGTTTAACTTTCCTTTAATTTGCATTGCTGCAGCATATCCACTAGAGGTCATGCCTATAGGATTTTAATCATTTGTTATTGTACCGCATTGTTCACCTAGAAAATATGACTATAAGGTTAAAGTATAACAATAAAATCGGTTTCAAGTGCTAATCGTTAGAGATCCTATCTATAGGATACCACAATTTGCCTTAATAACTGTTAATGATGCCCCATCTCAACATTGTTTATCGCTCACTTAGGCTACTATCAAAAGCATGGGTAATTCTGGGTTTCTCTCGATAGAATTCACTGTCTTTATCACATAAATCACTTAGATGCAACATCTACAGGACTAATAATTGGAAATCTACCATTTCAATAATCAGTATGCAACAACCTTACAATCTCGTCTATGAGCAACGCTTGTCCTCTGAAACTGCTTGCATGCCTTGATGCCTTATCACATAGAAAGCATGTCTATAGGGATTTAAGTTCCTCAATTCTGAACTGCCTAACATGAAAACCTGTTTCACGTGCATTTGTTGTGTAAGTGTGGAGGCTAACTTGAGCCCTTAACTGCCTATATGTGAAGTCCAATGTGTTTTTGCATGTCGCTTAGTTTTAGCATTTCTGAGCAGCCTAAGTGAGGTCTAGAACCACCCAAAATAGAGGTCCAATACCTCCTGGACCATAGGTATGGGACGGTTAGTGAACGCATAAGGTATGACTTATAATTGAATTAGTGCGCTTTAGGTAACAACTTAAAGATAGTAATCGGGTAGCAGGAGATGATAGTCTGTGCCCGCTGAATAATATGAGTAACAACCGATCTCGATGGAGTTACGAAATATTATTTATGTTGCACGGGGTTATCCGTTAGGCTAAAAAACTTAGGACTACCCCATCTCATTTCCCTTTTATTCGAATCAAGTGTTTGTACTCATCTATTCGAAATCTTTTTTTATAATAAAATTCTCAAACTTCATGCTCTCTATCTTTGTTTATTTGACTAATTCATATAATTCAAGTTCGGCCGGGACCCATAGTTGTGGACCTCGAAGAGTGCCTAACACCTTCTTTTCGAGGTTATTTTGAGCCCTTATCCAATCTTTGGTGATGTAAACTAGTTGAACCAGATTCACTTGCAAATAGGTGCCCTAACACACCTTAAAATTTATTAGGTGGTGACTCTCCTCTTTTTTCCTTAAAAGAGTTGTCACATTTTGAAATCCGATTTTGCGAGAAAAAGGGGCGCGACAGCATGGCGACTCTGTTGGGGATACTTAGGCTCTTATCATAGCGAATTTGGCTTATATGAATTAGTCTTCTTTGATAAACGTGCTTCCTTCTTATTTGCTGCTACATGCACATCCCACTCCAAGTTTCCTTTTGTTTTTCTAATTCATTGTTACATGCACATCCCTCCCCTATTCTCCCTTTATTTGAATTCATGGTAATATGCAAAGCCCTTCTCTTCTCCACCCTTATTTGCTCAAATTGGCTATAACATGCGTATCCCTTTTCCTAGTTGTACTGATTTGGTCTAAGCTGCTCTTTGTTGGTTTTAAAATTGTTACATCATGTCTCTCCCCACCCTTACTCCCTCGCTTACTTTATCGAACTAACTTTTTCTTGTTTTTCTTTCTTTCTTTTTACGTCCTTTATGTTTTATCTTAATACTGTGTTTATTGCTTTCACATATTTATCATGCAAATACTTGACAATATGTTATTATCTTTTCATAAAGCATGCTCCACATCATATTCCACTCATGCCCGATTAATAACATAGCGACACTTGATGAGCATCCACGCTCTTCCAAAATTACCCTTTAAATTGGAAAGGCTTATTTGCAGTAAACTAGCCGTTCAGCGGTGCACTCGACATTTCCGTGGCTTTCCCTCTCAAGTCATCCACTTGAGGGTACCAATCTAGACCTTTCTAGAAACCTCGCTTCAATATCATTATTCATGCATCATGTCAAACCTAGTATAGGTTAGAACCCTATCCGCATGATAATCCTCTAAGATAAGACTTGTACAAAGTCCGACGGGATTTTCATAATCCCAATGGATACCATCACGTTATGTGAATTATTTGGAGAAAACATGCCGATGTGTTGATCAGTAATGTGTAAATAGTTAGATCCGGAGGGGGGAAAGGGCTAGCTCTATTTGTTTTGCAAAAAATGAGGCACGAAGCCCTAGGTTCGACATGGTTCAAAACATCCCACCTTTGCTTCTTGATTGGTGGAAGAACCTCTCACCTAGTGACAAGAATCATGTGCAAAGGGTCCTCAAAAATTTACCCTCCTTATTTGACATTCGGCCAAATAATGCATTGATTGAGGCCGCCACTATGTTTTGGGATGAGAAAAGAGCTTTATTCCATTTTGGATACATAAAAATGACTCCTCTCTTAGAGGACATAATAGGCTTATCTAGGCTACCATGGGATAGTCCAGGTTTATTGGTACCAGAAAATTGCACTCCTCGAGGTTTCCTAAAAATGATGGGTTTCAAGAAAATGATGAGTTAGTCTGTCTAAAGAAGTCATACATATCATTTGAATTCCTCTATGAACGTTATGGGCATAGCAAGTCATTTAGCCTTCACCATGATGAACTTGCCATTACTTCTTTGGGTTGGACACACCGCCGAGTTTTTCTGTTCAATTCTATTTCTTGGGGTTGCTGATATTTCTGAAGGAGAGATGATCCACACTCGCCTAGTGATCACGCTCAACTATGTCTTGTAGAAGACTAAGCGGGCGTTGCAAATATAATCCTGG
>ML413651.1:0-30663 GCA_005239525.1 Nicotiana knightiana
TATATATATATATACCGAGCCTTATAGGGCCGGACAACTATTTTACTTATTATATTGAGAGAAATGAGTCAGTATCCGCAGGTAAGCATATGTGGAGATTATCATTTCAGTTTCAGCTTTCTGTATACTGCCTTATATACTCGGTACATTATTTTGTACTGACTTCCTTTCTGGGGGCGCTACATTTCATGCGTGCAGGTTTAGAAAATAAACGGGTAGACCTCCTCAGTAGGCGTTGCCCGAGTTTAGCTTTATCGGTAAGCTCCCCGTCCTTCAGAGTTGCCGAGTCTAGAAGTTTTGTGTACATCTCGTGTATATATGTAGATAGGTTATGGGTAGGCCAGGGCCTCGTTCTGATCACAATACATCTATCAGAAGAGGTTTGTAGACATATCCTGTCGGTTAGTGCAGTATGTTGGGCTTGTAGACCCTGTACATATATTTTGTTGGCTTGTCAGTTATGGTAATTATGACGGCCTTGCCGGCGCAGCTTTACATTGACATTAGTAAGCATTAGTCTTCATTTAGTTTTATATTTTTCATCGCACATTATCTTGTAATGTGGTCCATAGTCAAAGTATGACATTACATGTTCAGGGTCTCGTAGTCGCAAGGGGTACGCAAGGATAGGTGGGCACTGGGTGCCAGCCCCTCCCCCAGGCTCGGGGCATGATAAAAGTGGTATCAGAGTAGTTCTGTCCTATGGAGTCTACAAGCCATGTCTAGTAGGGTTATAGATGTGTGGTGCACCACATTATATAAGCAGGGGACTACAGAGCATTTAGGAGTTGGTTACCCTTCTTTAAAATCTAAATCGTGCTGTAGCACTGGGTTATAGGAAATTTGAGTTAAGCTTACGTGTGGACGTTTGCATGCACAGATGACGGTAACTAGGAAGACTACGTCTAGCAAGAGGAGAGAAACAACATTAGGTGAGGGGACTAGCAGGGTACCCCCAATAGATAGGGCCCAATCGGATTCGCAGGGAGAGACGCCTCCCTAACAATTAATGGCTCCTCCACTACCTGAGGAGATTCCTAGGGAGACCGCATATCCAGGTCCCCCTCCGCTTCCATCAGATCAGGACTTGAGGAGTGCAGTGCATTTGTTGGCACAGTTGGTAGCTACCCAGCAACAGGCTAGGGCATCCACTAGTGTAGGACCTTCTGAGGGATCTGAGAGTTCAAGGGTCCGAGAGTTTATTACTTTGAATCCCCCAGAGTTCACGGGGACAGATCAAAGGTAGGACCCGCATGATTTCATAGATTAGCTTCATAGGATCTTTCGGGTTATGCATACCACGGAGAAAGAGGCAGTTGAGTTAGCAGATTTTCGACTCCGATATATAGCCATCCTTTGGTATGAGGGATGGGAAAGGTCCAGGGGACGTGATGCACCTCCTGCTATTTGGGAGAATTTTTCAGATGCCTTCCTTGACGAGTACTTACCGCGAGAGATCCGACATGCCCGACTCGATCAGTTTCTAGCCCTCAAGCAGTGCAATATGAGTGTTCGAGAATATAGTCTCCATTTTGACTCATTGGCCAGATATGCACCATCCAAGTTGCTACTATGCGGGATAGAATCTACAGGTTTATAGCATGGTTGGCCCCAGAATTGACCGAGGTGTGTGCACCGCTGCTTTGCAAGATATTATGTATATCTCCCGGATTCAGGCATTTTCCCAAAATATAGAAAGGGGTAGGTGTCAGCAGCAGGGTGCGGAGAGGACTGAGTTAGGGAAGCATAAGAAGATGAGATTTGTCTGGTCTTAGGAGTAGTCTCAGGGTAGTTACAGGCCCCAGTTCTTCGAACGACCACCTAGACCTCCGCCACCTCAGCTATAGGGGTACAGGTATGACCGTTATACTCAGTCAAGACAAGGTGAAAACTCCCAGGCATCAGGTTTACAGCGACAACGAGGTTCGGGGCAGTCATGGCCATTCCCACCGCGGTGTGCCATCTGCAGTAGAGGACACTTGGGCCAATGCCGAGCCGGTTCCGATGATTGTTATACATGTGGACGTCCAGGGCATATGATGCAAGATTGCCCAAATAGAGACTCTGGGGGTATGGCGCAACCAACAAATTCAGCAACATGATCAGCTATGTCTGTGCATCCTTTAGGGCGCTAGTCTCAGTCTTCGGATGGTAAAGGTCGAGGAAGAGGTAGAAGGTCCAGTTCAGGTGGTAACTAGAATCGTATCTATGCGCTAGCAGGTCGACAGGACCAAGAGTCCTCACCAGACGTTGTGACAGGTATGTTGACCATTTGTTCTCACGATGTTTATGCCTTGATGGACCCAGGATCTACCTCATGTATTACCCTATTTTTCGTGAGGAAATTTGGTATAGTGCCTGAAATACTAAGTGATACTTTTGCAGTATCTACACCGGTCAAAGAATCGATTATCGCTAGACGCGTTTACCAAGGTTATACGGTATCAGTTTGTGGTATCAGACCTCAGCCAACCAAGTTGAGCTAGAGATGTTGGATTTTGATGCTATCATGGGCAAGGACTGGTTGGCAGCTTGTTATGACACAGTTGATTGTCGAGAAAAGACAACCAAATTTATTTTTTTGGGTGAGCCAGTCCTTGAATAGGTAAGTAATACAGCGACACCAGAGGTGGGTTTATTTTCTATCTGAAGTAGAGGAAAATGATCGCAAAAGGGTGCATTTATCATATTGTGCGAGTTAAAGATGCGAATGCTGAGATACCTACACTTCAGTCTATTCCAGTAGTCAAAGAGTACGCGAATGTATTTCCATATGAACTTCCAGGAATTCCTCCAGAGCGAGAGATTAATTTTTGGATCGATTTGCTTCCAGGAACGCAACCAATATCCATCCCTCCGTATAGAATGGCACCTGCCGAATTAGAGGAGTTAAATGAGCAGTTAAAAGATTTACTGGAGAAAGGTTTCATCAGACCCAGTACCTCACCTTGGGGTGCACCAGTATTGTTTGTACGGAAGAAAGACGGCTCGCTAAGGATGTGTATCAATTATAGGCAACTGAACAAGGTAACATGTAACTATTAAGAATAAGTATCCACTTCCAAGAATAGATGACTTGTTTGATCAGTTGCAGGGAGCTAGATGCTTTTCAAATATAGATTTGAGGTCGGGGTACCACCAGGTCCGAGTTTGGGAGAAAGATATTCCCAAGACAGCATTCAGGACCCGGTATGGCCACTTCGAGTTCCTTGTGTTATCCTTCGGGTTGACGAATGCACCTGCCATATTTATGGACTTGATGAATAGCCTATTCCAGCCATATTTGGATCTGTTCATGATAGTCTTTATTGTTGATATTCTGGTTTATTCACGTTCAGAGGATGAGCATGTGGATCACCTGCGAGCGGTACTCCAAACCCTCCGTGATAATAAATTATATGCTAAGTTTTCTAAGTGTGAGTTCTGGTTGAAGTCCGTAGCATTCTTGGGGAACATTGTATCCGGCGGAGGTATAAAGGTAGACACTCAGAAGATTGAGGCTGTGAAATCCTGGCCTAGACCTACCACTCTGACAGAGGTTCGTAGATTTCTAGGCTTAGCAGGATACTACTGGAGGTTTGTAAAGGGTTTTCTTCTCTTTCAGCACCATTAACGATGTTGACGCAGAAAACAACCAAGTTTCAGTGGACAGAGGCCTGTGAGCAGAGTTTCCAAGAGCTTAAGAACATGTTGACCTCAGAACCAGTTCTAGCACTTCCAGAGGGTCCAGATGATTATGCCATGTATTGTGATGCCTCAGGTGTCGGGTTAGGATGTGTCCTAATGCAACATGGGAAGGTAATTGAGTATGCTTCAAGGCAGTTAAGGAAGCACAAACGAAATTATCCGACCCACGACCTCGAGTTAGCTGCGGTTGTCCATGCACTTAAGATATGGCGGCATTATTTATATGGTGTTCATGTTGATGTTTTCACAGATCATAAAAGCCTGCAATATATCTTCAAGCAAAAAGAGTTGAATTTGCGACAGAGGCGATGGCTTGAGTTATTAAAAGATTATGATGTTAGCATTCTCTACCATTTAGGGAAAGCTAATGTGGTAACAGATGCCTTAAGTCGTCGATCCATGGGTAGCTTAGCACATGTAGAGGCCGAGAAAAGACAATTAACTAGAGAGATTCATCAATTGGTTTGTTTGGGGTTCGTTTAGTAGACTCTGACAATGGTGGAGTTGTACTCCAAAATACTACAAAATCATCTCTCATAACTGAAGTAAAATAAAAGCAGTACGAGGACCCATATTTGGTCCAGTTAAGAGGGCGAGTTCCGCAGCAGAAAAAACCGTTGTTAGAGTTCAAGGGAGATAGTGTTCTAAGATACATGGGTCGTCTGTGTGTTCCAGATGTACAGGGCTACGAGACAAGATTATGTCAGAGTCACATTATTCATGGTATTCCATTCACCCTGGGTCGACGAAGATGTATCATGACATTAAGGATGTGTACTGGTGGAACGATAATGAAGAGGAACATTGTTGAGTATGTCTCTCAATGCCCTAGTTTCCAGCAGGTGAAGATAGAATACTAGAAGCTCGGAGGGATAATGCATACGATAGAGATCCCGACATGGAAATGGGAGGCGATAAACATGGAATTTATCACGGGTTTACCTCGTTCTCATCGTAATTTTGATTCCATATGGGTGATAGTCGGTAGGCTAACGAAATCAGCTCATTTTCTACCGGTCAGATCTACATATACAACATAAGATTATGCAAAATTATATATTAAGGAGATGGTGCGACTACACAGAGTACCAATATCTATTATATATGAATGTGGGTCTCAGTTTACAACGCATTTTTGGAGGTCATTTCAGAGAGGTCTAGGAACTCAGGTGAATCTCAGCACAAATTTTCATCCACAAACCGATGGGCAAGCCGAGCGCACTATTCAGACGCTCGAGGATATATTACGAGCATGTGTGTTGGATTTTAAAAGAAGTTGGGATGAACATCTACCTCTTATCGAGTTTTCATATAATAACAGTTACCACTCCAGTATCCAGATGGCTCCGTATGAGGATTTTTATGGGCGCAACTGCAGATCTCCTATAAGGTGGTTTGATGTTGGAGAATCTGGGTTACATGGGCCAGACCCTCATCCGAGAGAGACTGTTGACAGCTCAGAGTCGCCAGAATTCATATTCTGATATGCGGCGACGAGATTTAGAATTCGGGGTTAATGACTGGGTATTCTTAAAGGTGTCACCTATGAAGGGTGTGATGAGGTTTGGCAAGAAAGGAAAATTTAGCCAACGGTATATTGGACCTTATAGGATCATTCGGAGAGTGGGCCAAGTAGCCTATGAGTTAGAATTGCCCTCGAAATTGGAGTCTGTCCATCCGCTTTTTCACGTATCTATGCTAAATTATTGGGTTTCTACAGGAAGAGTTTGTAGTAGCATTGTTACAAAGGCGACTCTGCCAAAATTATAAAGATCCCGGAGAGTTAAACATTCGACGAATGTTTTTAAGGGGGAAGGACGTTACATCTCGCGTTTTTCGTACGCTAAAAGTTCCGTCTTCAGTTAATTGACGCAGACTGGGGGTGAGATTATCTTGAGGTTAACATATTTCTGCTAATTATAATGCGATAAATAAGTGTCATGAAGGATAAAGGGTATACGAATTAAAGAAAACGAGTTTCGTTGAAAGTGGCCAATTTGGGATAAAATACGGGTCGAGTGATAATACCCGATAATTATAAACTAGTACCATGCAAGGTACCATATGACCATAGTAGTATAATGTATAAAGTATATTAAAAATAAGTAGAATTTTAAGTAATTTGAAGCAATTTTTAAATTATGCGGGTAATTGGTTAATTATTGGGTAGCAGGACATTACCTAGTTGATTATTAAATTATAAAATGATACATGGCAGCAAAGAAGCTCAAAGCATATGAATAATTAGTCATATAAGATCAGTGGCATCTACGTGTATAACTTTTAAATAACTAAAGGTATGTATCAAGATTCGTCTCTTTTAAATTACATCTCCTTTAAGAGATTGATAAAAACTTTGGACAGAGAACAACAAAATAAGTCTTGCCTCCTCATTTCATTCATAGTTCAAAAGAAACGTTAGAAGCAGAAGCTCACTTCGTTCTTCAATATTCAAAGGAGAAAAAGTTTATTTCGTTCAAGAAAAATTCAAAGAAGCAGAAGCTTATTTTTGTTCAAAAATACTTCAGCGTAATTCCATCAAAACTTTGTGGTTACAAAAGAGTGCGGTGCAATCTTCGACAAGAATATTATACGGAGTTTCTCCTACTCCAGGTGTGCTAAGCCTAAGCCCTTATTTCATTTTTCCTGATCTCGTCATTACACAAGTTTGATAACGAGGCATAAAGAATAATTCATATCCAGGAATTTACGTATATTTTGCTAGTCTCGCAAGTTACGTATATATTCTAGTTTTGTAAGTCACAATATTCTCTTTATCGGGACTTCATATTCATTTGAGTATTTCCTTTTTCCAGTCAAGAGAGCAGAGAGTCTATATATACAGTATCACAGTGTTTTCATTACCATCGAGCTATAATCAATGGGAAGGCCCCTATTGGGCAACCTCTGATCAGATGGTAAGTTATTTACCGAGCCTACTGTGGCCGAGCGCCTATGAGCGAGCCCAGTTGGCCGAGATCCAGAGCCTAGTATGGATGAGTGCCTATGAGCGAGCCTACTACGGCAAAGCAGTTATATATATATATATACCGAGCCTTATAGGGCCAGACAACTATTTTACTTATTATATTGAGAGAAATGAGTCAGTATCCGCAGGTAAGCATATGTGGAGATTACCATTTCAAT
The DNA here is from genome assembly GCA_005239525.1 of Nicotiana knightiana. NCBI lineage: Eukaryota > Viridiplantae > Streptophyta > Magnoliopsida > Solanales > Solanaceae > Nicotiana > Nicotiana knightiana. Next base: position 6,835 of record ML413651.1, read on the forward strand.
TTTAGCTTTCTGTATACTGCCTTATATACTCGGTAATTATTTTGTACTAACGTCCCTTTCTGGGGGCGCTGCATTTCATGCGTGCAGGTTTAGACAAATAAACGGGTAGACCTCCTCAGTAGGCGTTGCCCGAGTTCAGGTTTATCGGTAAGCTCCCCCTCCTTCGAAGTTGCCGAGTCTAGAAGTTTTGTGTACATCTCGTGTATATATGTAGATAGGTTATGGGTAGGTCGGGGCCCCGTTCCAATCACAATACATCTATCTGTAGAGGCTTGTAGACATATCATGTCGGTTAGTGCAGTATGTTGGGCTTGTAGACCCTGTACATATATTTTGTTGGCTTGTCAGTTGTGGTAATTATGACGACCTTGCCTACCCAGCTTTATGTTGACATTAGTAAGCATTAGTATTCATTTAGTTTTATATTTTGCACCGCACGTTATCTTGTAATGTGGCCCATAGCCAAAGTATGACATCTCGTAGTCGCAAGGGGTACGCAAGGATAGGTGGGCACTGGGTGCCAGCCTCTCCCCCAGGCTCGTGGCGTGACAAAAGTGGTATCAGAGCAGTTCTTTCCTAGGGAGTCTACAAGCCATGTCTAGTAGGGTCTTATTTATAGATGTGTGGTGCACCACATTATATAAGCAGGGGACTACAGAGCATTTAGGAGTTGGTTACCCTTCTTTAAAATCTAAATCGTGTTGTAGCACTGGGTTATAGGAAATTAGAGTTAAACTTACGCATTGACGTTTGCATGCACAGATGACAGTAACTAGGAAAACTACGGCTAGCCAGAGGAGAGAAACAACAGTAGGTGAGGGGACTAGTAGGGTACCCCCAGCAGATGGGGCCCAATCGGAGTCGTAGAGAGATACCCCTCCCTAACAATTAACGGCTCCTCCACCACCTGAGGAGATTCCTAGGGAGACTGCACATCTAGTTCCCCCTCCTCTTCCATCAGATCAGGACTTGAGGAGTGTGGTGCATTTGTTGGCACAGTTGGTAGCTACCCAGCAACAGGCTAGGGCATCCGCTAGTGTAGGACCTTCTGAGGGATCTGAGAGTTCAAGGGTTCGAGAGTTTATTGCTTTGAATCCCCCCAGAGTTCACGGGGACAGATCAAAGGTAGGACCCACATGATTTCATAGATTAGCTTCATAGGATCTTTCGGGCTATACATGCCACGGAGAAAGAGGCAGTTGAGTTAGCAGCTTTTCGACTCCGAGATATAGCCATCCTTTGGTATGAGGGATGGGAAAGGTCCAGGGGACGTGATGCACCTCCTGCTATTTGGGAGAATTTTTCAGATGCCTTCCTTAACGAGTACTTACCGCGAAAGATCCGATAGGCCCGACTTGATCAGTTTATAGCCCTCAAGCAGGACAATATGAGTGTTCGAGAATATAGTCTCCGTTTTGACTCATTGGCCAGATATGCACCATCCAAGTTGCTACTATGCGGGATAGAATCTACAGGTTTATAGCATGGTTGGCCCCAGTATTGACCGAGGCGTGTGCCACCGCTGCTTTGCAGGATAGTATGTATATCTCCTGGATTCAGGCATTTGCCCAGAATATAGAAAGGGGTAGGCGTCGGCAGCAGGGTGCGGAGAGGACTGAGTCAGGGAAGCGTAAGACGATGAGATTTGTCAGGTCTTAGGAGTAGTCTCAGGGTAGTTACAGGCCCCAATACTTCGAACGGCCACCTATACCTCCGCCACCTCAGCTACAGAGGTACATGTATGACCGTTATACTCAGTCAAGACAAGGTGAAAGCTCCCAGGCATCAGGTTTGCAGCGACAGCGAGGTTCGGGCAGACATGACCATTCCCACTGCGGTGTGCCATATGCAATAGAAGACACTTGGGCCAATGCCGAGCCAGTTCTGATGATTGTTATACATGTGGACGTCCAGGGCATATGATGTAAGATTTCCCAAATAAGGACTCTAGGGGTAGGGCGCAACCAGCGAATTCAGCAACAAGTTACGTGTATTTTCGCAAGTTACATATATTTTCCTAGTTTTGTAAGTTATAATAATCTCTTTATCGGGGCTTCATATATATTTGAGTATTTCCTTTTTCCAGTCAAGAGAGCAGAGAGTCTATATATACAGTATCATAGTATTTTCATTACCATCTTTCTATAATCGATGGGCAAGCCCCTATTGGGCAACCTCTGATCAGATGGTAAGTTATATACCGAGCCTATTGTGGCCGAGTGCCTATGATCGAGCCCAGTTGGTTGAGATACAGAGCCTAGTATGGCCGAGCGCCTATGAGCGAGCCTACTACGGCAGAGCAGTTATATATATATATATATATATATATACCGAGCCTTATAGGGTAGGACATCTATTTTACTTATTATATTGAGAGAATTGCGTCAATATCCGCAGGTAAGCATATGTGGAGATTATCAGTTCAGTTTCACCTTTCTGTATACTGCCTTACATACTCGGTACATTATTTCTTACTGACGTCCCTTTCTAGGGGCGCTGCATTTCATGCGTGCAGGTTTAGACAGACAAACGGGTAGACCTCCTCAGTAGGCGTTGCCCGAGTTTAGCTATATCGGTAAGCTCCCCGTCCTTCGGAGTTGCTGGGTCTAGAAGTTTTGTGTATATATGTAGATAGGTTATGGGTAGGTCGGGTCCCCGTTCTGATCACAGTACATCTATCAGTAGAGACTTGTAGACATATCATGTCAGTTAGTTCAGTATGTTGGGCTTGTAGGCCCTGTACGTATATTTTTTTGGCTTGTCAGTTGTGGTAATTATGACGGCCTTGCCGGCCCAGCTTTATGTTGACATTAGTCAACATTAGTCTTCATTTAGTTTTATATTTTGCATCTCACATTATCTTGTAATGTGGCCCATATCCAAAGTATGACATTACATGTTCAGAGTCTCGTAGTCGCAAGGGGTACGCAAGGATAGGTGGGCACTGGGTGCGGGTCTCTCCCCCAGATTCGGGGCGTGACATGATGAGACCTCCTGAGCACTGGCTCTTTCCTTGGATTTTCCCACCAGCCTCCTTTTTGGTTTTTTCTTCCTCGGAGTCCTTTTTCTCTTCTTCTCTTTGTTGTGCCTCAGAACAAATGGTTTGAGGAGGATGTCTTCATCATCGGACCTGCAAAGGAAGAAAATGTGAGAACGAGTGTCATAAGAAAACTGAGTGTTATTCACTCAATAGAGAACCTCACTATGGAAACGGTCCTCCTAGCAGCCCTACAAAAGTTCGTGCCACGGGCGCTCAGAATAGAGCTTCTGCGACACGATGCCCTCGAACCACTCCTTGAGTTGAGGAACTGCATCCGGCATCCGAGCAACAGCTGCACCATAAAAAATTGATAAGAAGGAAGACAAGGGAAAAATGATAAATAAAATCTCATAGGAAAGGTTATACTTACGTATTATGTTCCATTTCTTAGGAAATGGCATGTCCTTAGCCAGGATTAAATCTGAGGTCTTTGTATTGGTAAAAAACGATATATTACACGTGTAATATCTTAGATGACAAAGCAGTATACGTGGAACAATGTTAGGGCGACAACTGGATGAAAGCTTGGAAAGAGGTACGGAGCAAAGAGGTACGGGGTAAACACACACGAGATAATTAGAAGCAGAAGCTCCAGTCTAATTGAGAAGTTGAAGAGACACAGTCAAAATGAACCAGGGCAGAATAAAGGGCAGATTCATAGATCTTCAATCAATGAGCTAAACATTATAGAATCTTCACGCAAAAGTTACAATTACCTATTGTAACGTTACATTAATGATATAAATATTCATTAATGCTTAATCATTAAGAAGAGTATACGTTATATTAAGAAATTCCCTATAAAAGGGAGTAAAATCTCACTTGTATGGACACGTTCGAACCACTACTGAAATATACTTACCTTATGTGATCTTATTGCTTTCTTATTTACAAGTTTAATTCTTATTATATGGGTATCAGAAGCCCGAGTACTTCTTAAAATAACTTTGACTAAGAATCTAATTCCTTGGTTAAACAAATTGGTTCTGTTACCGGGAATCTAATAATCTTTGTTTTTATCGTATAACCTTTATTAAATCATGTCGAATACAATGACAACAACCAACAAACAAATGGAACCCCAATTCCATCGCCCCAGGGATCCCTACGAGGTTCAAGGGAAAACTCTCTAGAAAGATCTACAACTCACAACAATGATCAAATTGGAAATGAGCAAACAGGAGAACAAGATCCTGTGAAGCAGATGGTTGGTGAATATGTAAGTGAAGCTCTTTAAGATTTCATGAGGAGGCTACCAACTGTGACACCTACGCCTCCTCCAAACAACACCACGATTGTAGAAAATCCACAATCTGGACTAGCAAATTCAGGAAGTAGAGGCACTCTAAATGAATCACTTGAAGGAAGACCAGGTATGTCTAATAATTCAGATTTACAATCTTTAATACTAACCTTGCAGAAACAGGTGAAGGAACAAAACGATCGCATCGAGCAAATTCCTGGAGTACCACCTGTCATCAAGGGTATTGATATTGATAAATACTCTCAACAACCCTGGAAGCCAAGTGCAGCACCTTTTTCGATTCCCAAGAAATTCAAAATGCCTGACATACCAAAGTACGATGGGACAACTGATCCACGTGATCATGTTACTGCTTTCACCANTCTAAATGAATCACTTGAAGGAAGACCAGGTATGTCTAATAATTCAGATTTACAATCTTTAATACTAACCTTGCAGAAACAGGTGAAGGAACAAAACAATCGCATCGAGCAAATTCCTGGAGTACCACCTGTCATCAAGGGTATTGATATTGATAAATACTCTCAACAACCCTGGAAGCCAAGTGCAGCACCTTTTTCGATTCCCAAGAAATTCAAAATGCCTGACATACCAAAGTACGATGGGACAACTGATCCACGTGATCATGTTACTGATTTCACCATAGGAGTAAAAGGAAACGACCTGAATAAGCAAGAAATTGAATCTGTGTTGGTCAAAAAGTTTGGAGAGACACTCACCAATGGAGCATTAACATGGTATTCTCTGTTGCCCAAAAATTCTGTTGATTCTTTTGATGAGCTTGCAGATTTGTTTATAAAAGCACATTACGGTGCACAAAAAGTGGAAAAGAGAATGGAAGACATATTCAAAATAAAACAGGGAGATACGGAGTTGCTTCGTGAATTCGTAGACAGGTTTCAACGTGAAAGGATGCTTCTACAAAGAGTACCTGACAACTGGGCAGCTATGGCCTTTGCAAGTAATTTGAATGATAAAAGCTCTGAAGCCACATGGAGACCCAAAGAAATCTTGAGAGAGTTCCCAACTACGACATGGAACGATGTTTATAACAGGTACAAGACCAAACTATGAATTGAAGAAGATACTATTGCCCAATCAAAAGCAGAAGACATGATGAGTTCTAGACGCTCCGAATCAGAAAGGAGAACCGGAAAAAACAAGTACGATCCATACATGGGACCTTCGGGATGAGAGGCTCGTTCCAAATTTGAAAACCCACGGTCTGATCACAGACCGTCCAATAAATATTTGAGCTCATCATCATCAAGATCCAGAAAGGATCGAGATGAGAGAAATAGAGGTAATACAAGAATTAGAGATTACAATTTCAATGTAAGTACTTCCGAATTAATTACAGTATTAAGAAATATGGGTGATAAAGTTTGATGGCCCAAAGAAATGAGATCAAATCCAAACAGAAGGACCCAGACTTTTGGTGTGAATTTCACAATGATCATAGGCACAAAACATCAGACTGCAGGTTATTGCAAGGTGAGGTAGAACACTTATTAAAACAAGGTTATCTAACAGAGTTGTTTAGTGAAAAAGGTAAACAAGCATATATGAAGAATAGGCAGGAGCCCCCAAAACCACCATCTCCGAAGAGAACTGTAAATGTGATAAATGGAGGAGCGGAAGTAAATGGCGTAACTTATACTTCAGCAAAAAGGATGTCCAAGTTCACAGTGACCCACAGGAAATAGACTTGTGAGACTTTGGAGGCTGACAACATATCATTCGACGACTCAGATGCTGATGGATTACTGCTTCCGCATAACGACGCACTGGTAATATCTCTACTTATACATGACACTAACATGAAAAGAGTATTGATTGATCAAGGTATCTCGGTCAATATTATTTTGCTGAGGGTTGTGGAAGAGATGTTAATGGGGGACCGTGTAATTCCAAAAGGAGAAATTGAGCTTAATACCTATGCAGAAGGTGTTGTCAAGGAAACAAAATTTCACGTTATAGATACTGATATGGATTATAATGTAATCATGGGGAGACCATGGATCCATGACATGGATGCAATACCATCCACCCTGCATCAGGTAATCAAATTCCCTTCCAGATGGGGAATCCAACAAATTCAAGGTGATCAGCAGACTTCAAGAAACATCAACTCAGTGATGCATTCCAATAAAAAAGAAATAGCGGAGGAATCAAAAGATGAGGGAGCAACTCGAACAAATAGGGAAGAAAATGATAAAGACACAGTGAATCAAATCACTACGGATGTCACATCATGACATACGGACATGGATTCCAGACCTGATGTTATTCAAGAACCAGAAGAGAATGAAAATATCAAGACAACGACTGAGGAGCTCGAAGCTGTTCCACTGTTCGAGCTTAAGCCTGAGCACAAAATCCACGTAAGAGCAAGGCTAAGCCCGACCAGAAGAGGTAGGTTAATTGAATATTTAAAAGTTAACGCAGATTATTTTGCTTGGTCCCATTCAGATATGTATAACCCAAAAAGTGATGAATCATAAACTAAATGAAGACCCATCCTTCGTACCTGTCAAGCAAAAGAAAAGAAATCAGGGATCGTTCAAGAATTAAGTGATCGATGAAGAGGTACAGAAACTCTTCAAAATCGGTTCAATACGTAAGGTAATATATCCTAAATTGTTAGCTAATACTGTAGTGGTACCTAAAAAGAACGGTAAATGGAGAGTATGCGTAGATTATACGGATCTGAATAAAGCATGCCCAAAAGACTCATTTTCATTACCGCACATAGATCAAATGATTGATGCCACTACAGGTCATGAATTATTAAGCTTTCTAGATGCATATTATGGTTACAATCAGATAAAAATGGACCCCTCAGACGAGGAAAAAACTTCCTTTATTGCAAACATAGGGACTTATTGTCACAAAGACATGCCTTTTGGCTTGAAAAATGCTAGAGCCACGTATTAAAGGCTAGTGACCAAGATGTTCCAGGAACATATGGGGGAAACAATGGAGGTGTACATTGATGACATGTTGGTAAAGTCAATGAAGGCAGAATATCATTTCCAACATCTCTCGACTACTTTCGAGATCCTCCGCAGGTATAACATGAAGTTAAATCCAGAAAAATGCGCCTTTGGCGTCGAATTAGGCAAATTTTTGGATTTTCTCGTATCAAATAGAGTCATTGAAGTAAATCCTGCTCGAATTAAATCTATTGAAGAAATACCTGATGTACTAACGAGCAAAAAATAAGTTCAAAGATTAACATGTAGGATTGCAGCTTTAGGAAGATTCATCTCCAGATCTTTAGAGAAGAGTTTTAAATTCTTCTCAGTACTAAAGAAGCAGAATCAGTTCGAATGGACTGAAGAATGTCAACAAGCTCTTAAAGACTTGAAGGCTTATCTATCGAATCCCCCACTACTGTCTAAACCAAAGGAAGGGGAAAGGTTATACATTTATCTTGTTGTGGCAGAAATAGCCGTAAGTGCAGTCCTGGTAAGGGAGGACAAAGGTAAGCAATCTCCTATCTACTATGTAAGTAAGTCCTTACTAGATGCTGAAACTAGATATCCTCATCTAGAAAAATTAGCCTTGGCTCTAATCATGGCAGCTAGAAAGTTAAGACCGTACTTTCAGTGTCACCCAATTACTATTGTAACTTCATATCCTTTGAGAAATATTTTGCATAGGCAAGAACTGTCCGGTAGATTGGATAAATGGGAAATAGAACTAAGTGAATATGGCATATTCTATCAACCTAGGACTGCAATAAAGTCTCAGGTTTTAGCCTATTTTGTCGTAGATTTCAACACTAGCTTAATTCCTGAAGTAGAAAAAGAGTTAGAAATCTTTACTGGAGCTAATCCAGGAATATGGACTCTATTCACCAACGGCTCTTCTAATATCAAGGGAGTCGGGTTGGAAATTATGACGACCCAAAGGGTCATCACCTATTTTATTATCCATTCCGTATTTCTGAGGCCTTGAAAACCTCATTTGTAGTTGCCTCGATTTGCGTGTGCAGTCCGGGCGCGTAGACGGACAACTTAAATATGAAATTCTGTAAAAAAAATGCTAAGATTTGATATTAACATGAATAAATTTGACTTCGGTCAATATTTTGGGTAAACGGACCCGGACCCGTGATTTGACGGTCCCGGAGGGTCCATAGGAAAATATGGGACTTTTGCGTATGTGCGGAATCGAATTCCGAGGTCCCAATCCCGAGGAATGAATTTTTGAGTAAAATTGTTTTCTGAAAATATTTAAGGAAAATGAAAATGAAATCTGATTAGAAAGTGATGATATCGGGCCCGTATTTTGGTTCCGACGCCTGGTACAGGTCTTATTTATGGTTTAAGCACTTTCTGTAAAGTTTGGTTGAAATCGGATGTCGTTTGGCGTGTTTCAGACTAAAAATGGAAAATTTGATGTTTTATGAAATTTGATAGAATTCATGAATTTTGAGGTTTAATTCGATGTATATGATGTTATTTTGGCGACTTGATTGCATGGATAAGTTCATAGGATGTTTTTGAGGTAGTGTGTGTATTTGGTTTGGAGCCCCCAGGGCTCGGGTGAGTTTTGGATAGGCCACGGATTGCATTTTTGAACTTGGAAATCTGCCGGTGTGACTGATCTGCAGGCTTCGCATTTGCAAATCCAGCATCGCAAATGCGACCAAGAGGTTTGCAATTACGAAGGTTAACCTGGGCAGGCCTGATCGCAAATGCGACCAAGAGGTTCGCAAATGCGAAGGCTGGGAATGTCTGAAGGGTTCGTAATTGCGAACCCCTGTTCGCAATTCCCATGCCAACCAGTAGCCTGCACTGTACAAAAACCAAATTTTGACTTCATATTCCATATTTTCTCAAACTCAAACACACTTAGGCGATTTTTCCAAGAACACGACTTCTTCCAAATCATTTGTAAGTTGGTTTTTACTCATTTCTTTCAATCATTAACATCATTTAACATGTTTTCAACTTAAAAATCAGGGATTTCCATGGGTGAAATTGGGTGTTTGGGGTAGAACTTAGGTTTTTCTAAAATTGGGATTTGAGTGGGTGATTGACCTCCGATTTGAGAGATTTTTATATGGCTAGACTCGTGAGAGTACGAGGGTTCTGAAAATGTAAAATTTACCCGACTCCGAGATGCTGGCCTAGGGAGCGTTTTGGTCATTTCACCTAATTTCGCGCCGTAACCTTGAATTGAATAGTAGAATCAGTTGCATGAGATGCTATTTACGGTATGAAATTTATTTGAATAGATTTGGTCCATTTGGAGTCGGATACTCGTGGAAAACGTGTGGTTTCGGGTTGATTTCTATACTTCGGACCCGAGGTAAGTGTTTGGTCTAACCTTAGCTTGAGGTAATAAGAGTTGAGTCTTGTTTAGTACTTGCTAATTGTAGAGTACGATGTATAGGCATGGTGACGAGTATCTATACATTGGTGTCTAGCATGACCGTGAGTCTTATTATTGCGAATATTTTGATTTTTTTGTAACTTCCATGCTTAATTGATGATTTCTATATGTTGTAAAGAGCATGTGAAGGGAATTGTGATCTTTAAAAACTTCGAGGAGCATTGGCTCAAATTGTAACATGAATGGTGAAGAGATATGAGATAATAACATCTTTGGAGCATTGGCTCAAATTGTGAAATGAATAATGAAGAAATATGAGGTATTACATCTTTGGAGCATTGGCTCAAATTGTGAAACGAATGATGAAGGAATATGAGATAATTACATCCTTTGGAGCATTGGCCCAAGTGATAGAATAAATGATGGAAATGAAAGTGAAAGAAAGAGAAAGAGTTATTGAAATATACCCTTGCCGGGTCATCGTTGTATTGTTCCCTTGCTGGGTCATCGTTGTATTGTTCCCTTACCGGGATTTAATTGTTTAATTGATGTTTCCTTGCCGGGATTTAATTGTTAATTGATGTTCCCTTGCCGGGATTTAATTGTTTAGTTATTTTTCCCTTGCCGCGATTCCTATTTCTATTCTGTTTACTCCCTTGCCCTTGTTTGTGATTGCTGTTTGGGTGAGGAAGAGTGTTAAAGCACGAAGGATGATGCCGTGTACTTGTTTTGGTGAGTATGAGAGTAAAGCACGAAGGGTGATGCCGTGCACTTATTTTGGTGAGTATGAGAGAAAAGTACGAAGGGTGATGCCGTGCACTTGTCTTGGCGAGAATAAGAGTAAAGCACAAAGGGTGATGCCGTGCATTGTTTGATATTGTCTCCCTTGCTGGGATGTTGAGATTACTGTTATTGTTCCCTTGCCGGGATTTCTATTTCTATTCTGTTTACTCCCTTGCCCTTGTTTGTGATTGTTGTTTGTTTAGGAAGAGTGTTAAAGCACGAAGGGTGATGTCGTGCACTTGTTTTGGTGAGTATGAGTGTAAAGCACAAAGGGTGATGCCGTGCCGTACGATGTACCATTCTGTACCGATACTTATTGATTATACTGTGAGGAAAGAGAGTAAAAGCACGAAGGGTGATGTCGTGCCATGATTTACATTGATTACATTATACATTGCATAGTGAGGACGAGAGTAAAAGCACGAAGGGTGATGCCGTGCAAGCTTGTGATTTCTGGTCCTTATTTCTATTCTGACCTTGTTGTTCCTTTCTTTGTTTAAGATTTCTTTTATGAAACTGTTATCTCCCCACAACATATTCCCCTCCCCTTACTGATGGATTACTTCATGTATTTCTTTTCCGTCGTTTATATATATATATATATATATATATATATATATATATATATATATATTCGAACTGCACATGTACATTTTGTTGTCGTGTCTTAGCTTCATCACTACTTCGCCGAGGTTAGGCTCGGCACTTACTCAGTACATGGTGTCGGTTGTACTGATGCTACACCTGCACTTCTTTATGTTGTGCAGATTATACAGCCGGACCCAGAGGAGATCATTAGTGGGAGTGTCTTCCAACTTATCCTAGAGGCTTCAAGGTATACCACTGGCGTTCGTGGGCCTTGGCGTCTCTTCCATCCCTTTGTCTTCACTTCTGTCTTGTTTTTCCTCTAGTTTCAGATACAGTTATGTATTCTCTTTTCAGACTTGTATTTAACACTCTTACAGGCAGTTCGTGAGTTTGTGACTCTAGCTTTTGGGAAAGTTTACACGTTGTTGTATTATGTTGTCCTTATTTAGCTTGAAACCATATTTATTTCCGCTGTTAAACTGTGAACCGTTTAGTTTATCCTATTAAATTGATGTTAATATGCTAGTTTATCTATACACGTTGGCTTATCTAGCGGGTTCAATGTTAGACGCCATCACGGCCCGATGGTGGGAGTTCGGGGCGTGACATGACTTGTTTTAATACCACCTTCAGGTGAAAAGTTAAGGCAAGCTATTAAATGTTATCCCATTACTATCAATGAAGCAGAGTACGAAGCTGTGATTGCAGGACTCGAATTAGCACGAGAATTTTCAATTGAGCAGATCGTGATCAAAAGTGACTCTCAACTCGTGGTGAACCAGATGCAGGGGACTTATACTGCTAGAGAGACTCGAATGCAACAATATCTAGAAAAGACACGGGTCCTGGTGCAGCAATTCCAGTCATGGAAGATTATTCAAGTACCTAGAGAGAAAAACTCAGAAGCGGATGCGTTAGCTAATCTTGCAGTAGTTACAGATGTAACGAATAAAGACAATGCTATTGTGATACATTTGTTTCATTCAGCAATTGACCAGGACAAGAATGAGGTAACATTTAATAATACAACCTGGGATTGGAGAAACGAAATTGTAAATTTTTTACAGAATGGTATCGTGCATAAAGATAAGAAAGAAGCTCAAGCACTTTGCCGAAAAGTTGCACGGTACTGCCTAGTTCGTGACACTCTGTATCACAAAATATTTGGAGGTCCCCTAGCAAGGTGCCTTGGACTAAACCAAACTGAGTACGTGATGAAAGAAGTACACGAAGGACATTGTGGGAACCACGCAGGTGAAAGATCCTTAGACAAAACCCTAATTAGAGTAGGGTACTATTGGCCTAAGATGGAAGAAGACGCTGAAAATTTCGTAGCTAAATGCGATAAATGTCAGCGATATGCTAACAATATGCATCGGCCTGCAGAATTACTACACCCGGTTGTATCACCTTGGCCATTTATGAAATGGGGAATGAATATAGTAGGACCTTTACCCCCAGCCAGAGGAAAGGCACGATTTTTACTTGTATTAACAGATTATTTCTCAAAATGGGTGGAGGCACATGCTTTTAAACAGGTGCGAGAAAAAGAAGTGAAAAGCTTCATATGGCGAAACATCATATGCCGTTTTGGTTTACCAAAGGAAATTGTATGTGACAATGGCCCACAATTCATAGGCTCACAAATCACAGAATTCTTCCAAAGCTGGCAAATCAAACGAATTACGTCATCACCATATCATCCCGTGGCTAACGGGAAATCTGAGTCAACAAATAAAATCATTGTTAACAATATGAAGAAACGGTTGGAAAAATCTAAAGGAAATTGGCCTGAAGAACTACCAGCAATATTATGGGCTTATAGAACTACTGCAAAGACAACCACGGAATAAACTCCATTCGCGCTTGTTTACGACTCAGAAGCTCTGATACTAGTGGAAATTGGTGAACCGAGCATGAGATTCACAACAACAACAGAAGAAACAAATAATGACGAGTTGAGAACAAATCTGGATGTACTCGAACAAAGGAGAGAAGATGCTTTAATAAGCATGGCAGCTCAAAAGCAAATCATAGAGCGATATTACAAAAGAAAAGTTCACCTCAGATATTTCAAAATTGGGGACTTTGTCCTTAAGAAAGTTTTCAATCAACAAAGGAGGCTCGAGCAGGAAAATTAAATCCAAATTGGGAAGGACCCTACAAAGTGCGTGGTATTGCTGGAAAAGGTGCTTATGAGCTGGAAACCATGGATGGCAGAATTTTACCAACAAGTTGGAATGTTGTTCGCCTGAAGAAATATTACTTCTAAGGAAAAGGAATACCCACGGTCAGGTATTATTAAGTTCAATTTATTTTAGAACAGTTAAAATTATACTAACCATTTTAGATGATAGGGAAAAAGCTAACCCACAACCAGATGATGATATTAGACCTCAATAGACACGAGGAAAAAACTGAATTCCCGGTCTAGGGTTACAACTTTCTGATGGACGTTCCAAAGGGTTAAGCAGTCATCATCTAAACTATATACCTTCGAGTCCCGTATGTTTTTCCTTTTCAGGAAAAGGACCACAAGAAAGGAATAGTCAAGTGCTCGAGATTTCATTCTTCAAAGCTCAAACACTTGGGGACTATACAGTATGGAAACGGCAAAGAAGACTATCAAAAAAGTCAAAGTTCAAGCCTGAAGATCCATTTTCCCAACAAATCAAAAGTTGCGAGCAGAATCAAAGAGCCAAAGACAAAAACACAAAGCCTGATTCAGAAACCTACAAAGAACATACTCGTGAATATAAACGAATGTTTAGGTTAAAGGCAGAATTTAGTTACGGGAAGAAATTTATACCCCCGTGTTTATTCAAAACCTGTTGTAAATGAAACCAGTTACAAAAGAGTCATAGACGATGCTCAAACACATGTAAAATTTTACATAAGTTCGAATAAAATAAAAACATTATGCAAAACATTATTCTGAATAAACATGTGAATTCCTATCTCTCTTTTGTATGTTTACACCATTATGAAGTTGAGACGTCTTCTTCATTAAGTGTCGTTCATAAAAGGGTCCTCTTTTATAAATCGTGCTTATTTCAAAAAACACGAAATACTAAAGTATTTTTAATGCAAAATTAAATACCAAAGGGGTAAAACAAAAACCCGAACGTAAATCATGCAAACACTTATGAGTAAAATGAAAACTCGAAAAAACACAAGTCATGCTAAGAAATGTAAATATTATATAATGGTAAAAACTAAGTATTAACTTAGTTTAAACCAAATGTTTTTATACATAGTTGCCCCTAAGTTGTCATTGGGGACTTACTAAACCAAACTTCACCCCCAAATGGGACCGGGGATAACCACCAATTGTTCCAAAAAAAAAGAAAAAGAGAGGGGTTGATAAACTTTCACTAGGCACTGGGAGGATTATCTGATCAGCAGGAGAAGCAGCTTGAGATGGCGAGGCTTGGGAAATAGATTCATCAGGCACGATCTCATCACCCATTGGAACTTCAACTTCAGATGATGAAATTTTTTGACTTTGCCGAGAATTTTCAACCGTCTCCTTAGTCTTGGAAATTTTAGCTTCTAAGTCAAAGTTTTCTTGGCCGATTTCCGTCAATGTGTCAATCCGGGCATTCAAATAATCCTAACTCACATCAATAGCTTCCTTATCCTCAAGAGCCTCGTAATCTTTCTCCCATTGTTCAATATCGACTCTCAACTCATCTCTTTCAACCACGATAGAATCATAAGAAGCCTGCAAAGGGGCAAGAGACCTTTCCAGAAACTGAATCTTGTTTGAAGATTCACGGAGGTCCTCTTGGGTCTGAGTAAGAGATTGCACAAGTTAACCAGCATAAGCCTCATTCTGGTCCAACAAAGCCTTCAAGCTTCTTATCTCTTCAGTAGCGTGGGAAAGTTGCTCCGCAAAGCAAGACTCTAGGATGTTTTTATCCTTGCCTACTTGACTTGATGAAGCCTTCTCGATGTCCAATTCCGCTGCAATTACTCTAACTTGCTGCTCTAAGGTGCACTTTTCCTCTTCTACTGCTTCCATATCAAGTTGAAGGCTCTCAAATTTCCTTCCAGTTATCAGCCTCGATATGGTGGTCATTCATTAACTTCTCCATATGTACGATCCTTTTCATCAACTCTATACCAATGAGATTGATCTACACAAAAAACAAGGAAATTAGATACGGCAAAGGCTAGTGTTAAGAAGAAATAACATGAAGGTTACCTTCAAAGATGAGTGTACAATCTCATTCATCCATGTTAAGGAGTTATGACTTTCCAATTTTGACTTTTCAACCGGTCCAATCAAAGGCTTCAACCACACATCCGCCTGGCCTGATTTCTTTAAGAGTCTACCTTCCGCAGGAACCTCGATCATAATTCGCTTCATCTCCCCATTGATAGAAGACCCTACTTCAATAATAGAAGTCACAGTAATAGGGGTAGATGAAGGATCCACGGGTGGCACAAACGGGGAAGTAGAAACAGCAACAGGCACGACGGACTGAAGTTCCACTAGAGACGAAGGAGGAAAGATGGCAAGAGGCGTCTCCTCTGAAATTGAGCCAAAACCTTGATGGAACAATTGCTCAACTGACTCAGTGGCTGTAGAAGGAGTTTCTACCTCAGAGTATGCAGGGGTAGAATGTCGGGCTCAGGCACGGAAGATGGACTAGTAAGGGGAGCAGATTCGTCATCAGACATGACTCTTCTTCTTGCTCGTGGCCTACGAACCAACGAGCCTTCCTCCTGCTCCTCCTCATCTTCTAATGTTTGAATCCTATCCACTTTCCATTTTGACGAAAAAGAATTTAAGATAATTTCTTAAGCCTTGGCTAAAGAGAACTTCGAAGCAGTTATAGCAGTAGCGGTGACACCACGAGTGGGCAACCCTAACAAACAAAAGGGATTAGAGAATTTCAAAAAAGAGAGAAAAGGGAAACGTAAAAAAAAAAAACCTACCATGGGTTTTTACTTTCCAACCAAACCTTACAGAAAGGTATTTCCAAGAACGTTCTTCCATTGGAGCGATCAAAAATAATTTTTCTACCCAACCACGAAAATCGGAAATCTTCTCGACGGTTCCCATGGTTGCTGAAAAAAGACAAAAACTGTCACGGTACTAAACATCTGTCAAGAATAAGGAAATAAGTGAGTAAGCAAAAACTTACGTGTAAAGTTCCACTTCTCAGGGCAGGGTAAATTTTCTTCACCTCCTAATCCACCTGTAGGGGCAGCAACAAACCTGGCATACCAACCTCTATCTTTATCATCATCAGGATTGACTAAAACTCTCTTACTCCTAGCCACAAGAATAAAGATTCCTTGGCGGAATAACTTGGGAGAGTAAAGGTGAATAAGATGATAAAAGGTAAAATGAAGTAAAGCTAAGTTAGCCAAATATCTGAGGCATGCTATTGCCCTCCAGATGATAGGACCGATTTGTCCCAAACACACATTAAAAATTTGACAAAACTCTATAATGACAGGGTCGATGGAAGGCCTAAAACCCAAAGTAAAAGGATAGGTATATACAAAAGAATAGCCTGCTTTGAAAGAAGTTATCCTTTGATTTTCATTGGGGACCAAGACCGGGAAATTAAATTTCCAATAACAGTCTCTGCGCACAAGAGAAATCAAACCCTCAGTAATTGAGTAGGGTAAAGATCAGCGCGATCATGAGACGTCGTGGAAGAAAGCTGATTTCTTATGGCTTCACTGTCATTTATGAAAGAAAATCCAGCGGGTACAATCTCATCTACCTTTGATTCGCGAAGTGGCTCACTGGACTCTATAATCCTAGAAGAAGATCTAGAAGCTCTAGCCCTAGAAGAAGATGGAGTAACAATACCTCTAGAAGTTGGTGGCGGAGTAATGTTATGTTGAGAAGAAGAAGACCCTCTAGAAGGTGTTGAGCCCAAACTCCTTAATCTACCACCCCTCTGTTGATACCCAATTTTTCCTCAAATTATTTTTAACTTGCATATATACCTTCAAAATCAGGTTTCCATAACAATTGGTATTTTTTTATAATTTTCCCATATTTTTATTGATTTAGTTTAATTTATCCAGTATTTTATTTCTAATGATTAATTACAAAATTGCATTACAAACCATTTCAAAAGCTTTTCTTGATTTAATTTATTATTTAGGGTCCTACTAAGAACAAATTATTTCACAATTAGCCAAATTGGCACTCTTTATGTTTTATACTATTTTTATCCAGTAATTAGTCATTTTGTATTTTTTAAATGCTAATAAGTCATTTTAATTTATTTTCTAAGCATCAATTTCATTTTATATTAAATTGTTTTATCTAATTTAATTAGGTATTTAACAGCTAGCCCCTTTTATTTTAATTATAGCCTAAAATTAGCCTAATCCCTAACCCAGTTAAATAACCCAAGAGACCCCCATCCCAATCTTCAAATCTCACCCGGCCCAATCCCCTTTTAATCTAAGTCGTTGGGTAATTCAAATCAACGGCCCAGATTAAAACCTAACTTATTTAACACCTAAAGACTACACCTCCTTCTCTCATTTCCCTCACTCACCCTCCGTCGTCTCAACTCTCTCATCCCTCTCTAAACGCTTCACCTGCTAAACCTATCTCCTCCCTTCTCCGGCCGTCCCCTTGCCGGAAAGCATGGTGGTTTCACCACCCACAACCTCATGGCTCCCTCCTTAACGTGTGTCACTGCTCTTGAAGCCCTCAAGTGAACCAGAGGCGGTTCACTCACCTCCTATGGTTTCTCATGCCATTTTCCGGCCATCCATGGCCGTCCGAGTAAGATATTACCGCTTTCCGGTTAACACAGGTGATTTTGAGTTACTTCTCCTTCTCTCTGGGTTCTCTTTGAAACCCTTACTACTAAACGCTCAATTTTCTTAGATCTGTGATAGATCTGGGTATATCCAGAGTTATCATGCTATTTTCCCTTAAAGGTTTTCCGATTTTTTAAAAATGACTCTTCATCTTCGAAACTAGGGTTCTTAACCTCTTTTTAAAAAAAATGCTCTTATTTCTGTTTTAGTACTATCCTATGATTTTCATCATGTTAAACGTTTATCTGAGTTTTTCCCCATTTTGTCTGATTCATTTTGTTAAAAATCCCAAAGTTCTCGGTTTCAATATGTGGTTCTGAGTTTTTTTGCGATAATATGTTTTCCTGTTCTATTATGTTTACTATGTTCTCATGAATACTTCGTGATTTTGTGATTTTACCCCATGTTTGCCTATTAGGGTTTCTGGATTTGATTACTTTTTCCTATATTATGTCTATGATGTGATTCGTACTGTGTTCTATACAAATCCCTAACTTCTATATGATTTTACCTTACTAGTCTTCCTATGGTTCTGATTTTTGTCTATTATATGTTTATTGCACTTATTCTCATAATTTTGTGACAAATCAGTGCTATCTTTTCTATTTGTGAATCCCTGAATCTCTATGATTGATACTTCACTGATTTTGCATAATGTTCTCTACTGATTTTTGAGGTATTTCCTTAATTAAGACATGCTAATTTCCTGTTTCTCTTTGTTTGTATCATGCCTATCCCGCTAATGTGTGATATTTTCCTTGATTGATATTGGTTTCCTATAATTAGGACCTCAATCAAGGGTTCCCTAATTGACTTCCAGAATATAAATTATTTCTTACCTTATTTCCGTAAATGATTTTGCTGTCAAATTAATTCACATATATTTTCCTTAAATAGAATTCTGAATTTGGCCTTACTTAGATGTGATATACCTATACTATACCTGGGCTGCTTTTCTTATGTGTTATAATCATCTTTCAAGATTCCTTTCCATATTTTTAAACCTGCTTATTACTGTCTAAGTATGATTCCTTAATTAAAGGAAGTCATTTTATCAATTTGATTCTAATTGATTGTTTACTCCCGTAATTACTGCTGAAACTTTTATTTTACCTTATTCTTTTGCCTGTTTTAAACTATAAATACCTCTACTCTCTCCTTAGCACACACGAACACACACAGACACAAGCATACTCACTGCTCTCTCTCTTACTTTCCTACACACTCTCTCTTATTGACTACTGGCTACTCAGTCGGCTGAAAGCCAAGACTGAGTAACTTATTACTGCTCTACTACTCTACTTGCTCTACTGCTCTCTTGCTCTACACACTACTGTCCTATTGCTCTACTTCTCTGCACACTATTGTTATATTCTCTCAATCTTGAAGGGTATGTATTCTATTTGATTTACAGCATCCAAAACAACATGTTTATGTTCGTATTGCACTTTCTCTTATTCCTTTTGTGCTTCTACTTGTGGTTCTACTGTTTACCCTGTAACTAACATATCTATTTTGTGTATGTGATTTCCCTTCCCCTTTATTTCAGCATGTCTACTGCTCCTCCTATTTGTTTGTTACAATTCTTCCCTACTCCCTAACCCCAGTAAATTATCATCATGTGTGCGTGACCCCCTAGTTACTAAGTAATCCTGAACCCCTTCCCTGAACCTAATGTATGAACCTGTTTAGCATCCCACAATCTAATGTTGTTAAGCTCCTGGCATGAACATTTTGTGATAGAATGTGCTGTAACTTTTTAAGACCTGAAATGCTTTCTCTGATGTCTACCTGTGTGCAAATATGCTCTTACATATGAATTACTTGTCCCCAAACACCTTTCCCCTGTTTGTGTTTGCTTCCCTGAACTATGTGTGCTATTCTGATTCTGAGATTGCCCTACTCACCTTCCTTAAAAACTGTTTTCAAATAAGAGTTAAACTCTTCTATTGTTTTTCTTTCAAGAACTGATTCTAGATGGATCATTTTCAAACTGTTTTTCTCAACTCAATTCTTTTTAAACTATATCAAGCACTCTCACATACTCTTAGAAGTCTAGGTTCTTCCCCTCTGTGTGAGCATTGCCTTGGGACCCTTGAGCTCCCTCTGAACTTTGACACACAAAGGATGGCCCTTCCACACTACACTTACTCAAATTTGGTTATGACTCTGGGTGAGCACTGCCCGGGATCCCTTGAGATCCTTAGGGAACTCTGATACACCTGGATCATGTGAAAGGTTGTGAATAGAAAGGAAATGATGAGGCATTATGGAGATTCTGGGCCCATCAGTAGGCTCCCTGTAGTATAACTTCTTCTTTTCAATATTCAGTTATGTAATTCATGCAAATGGCCTATAATAATTGTTGTAAACAACTCTTTGGGGATGGATAGTGAAAGGAGGGGGGGGTAAATATGCATGCTATAGCTATTAGAGGGTAGAAGCCATGCTATTAAGTTTTATTCCCTATTTGCGCAATATAAACCATGCTTAGGACTCATATGTGCAAGATCATGCATTAGAGACCATGTTCCCTAGGTTTTACACTTACTGTTTTCAGCATCTATTGGCATCTCATTTCGAAAGTCCTGTGCTAAAATGTGCTAATAACCAGTACTTTACAATCATGCTCTACGCTTCCATGTACACTTAGAGATCATGTTTAGGATAAACAACACTAATAAATCGGTCATGTTTACATCTCCTGAACCATGTTTAAACAATGCAATATTTGTGCATTTAGAGATCATGTTTAGGCTTCTGATTCTGCATCATTCTACATCTCTGTGCACTAGATACCATGTACTTAGGATTGCATCTTACTCGCTTAAATACACCTACTGATGCACGAAAAGGAATAAAATAACTCCACTCAATTCTCGCAATCAACTGGTAATAATTCTGAGATCTGAACACTTAGAACAACACGCTTAGGTAATACAATTCCAAACAGTCCTTCTCTAAAGTAATTATAATAATTGGTACTTTGTCTCACACCTAGGCAAGCCTTAGGTGATTAAATGGCTTAAAACTAGGAATCTGCTTCTTTTGTGTGTACTGCTTAATCCCCAACAGATTTTAAAATCAGTAGGAAAATTGATTAGGCCTTTCTGGGTTATACAACAAATCTGCTTCTCTGTTATATTCTGAATTCACCTAGATATCATGCCTTAGGATTCTGAAACTGAATGTGGCCCTTAACTGTGTTTGAGTTGTGCTGCCTATTTGCATTACCTGTGGAGGTATACTTGGGCCTATTCTTTGCTTTTCTGTGTTTCCCCTAATTGCAGTCCTACATGTTCTTATCTGTCGCGCTAGAATTTTTACCTTTAAAACTTGAGGGCCTGCCTAGCACCTCCCTTTAGGATAGGAGTCCTAATTTCCTCCGGGACTAATAGGAAGGGACGGGTAGCATCATGTAATAGAGTTTGTGACCAACACGCGCTTTAATTACCTTCATGGGGTGGGAAAGGGTAGAATATGGATATGATGACCGCTACACTAATACCACGTGTAGCTTCTCTTTGAGGAGTGATTACCGGGTATTGTACTGATGTGATCCATATGACAAACAGCCTAGGACTCCCCCATATCCTTTATATGAATGTTTAGATTATAACTCTTTCAAAAAACCTTGCTCAAATATTAAGTATTTTCAAAACTTTTTGTAACACATTTGTGCTTAGACTATGAGTCTTTCAAAACTCTTTACTTTTTTAAACATTAATTGCCTATTTTCTACTTGCTCAAATTCACAAATGTTGTTTGGCCGGGAACCACACTTGTGGATCCTGAGGGGTGCCTAACACCTTCCCCTTAGGATAATTTCAAGCCCTTACCCTATCTATGGTTAACAACGTAGTTGTAAATGAACCTCTTTGGTGTCCTAACGTACCTTTAAAAATCGTTAAGTGGCGACTCTCAAAAACACAAACCCCTTTCCCAAAAGGAAAGAGTTGTCTCAACCGAATGTCATAAACTCGATCTCCGCGAGGAAAGAGGGGGTGCGACAGCATGGCGACTCCGCTGGGGACTTTCAGGCTTTTACCATTTTCAAATTGCTTTGTGAATTTGTACCTCTTCCCATTTCCCTTATGTGTAATTACTTGTCTATTTCTTTAAGCATTTATTTTTCTTCAAAAGTAACTGACATGTTTTTCTATTTCCTTCCTTTGTAACCACTTTTAAATTATAAACTGTTGTATTTGCCGCTTTCCTAACCTTCAAATACATGACAATGTGTTTTTAATGCTTATTTATTATTTCATAATCATGATCAACATTCATACTCCACTCGTGCCAAACAAAATACTATAACAACGCTTGATGAGTGGTTGCGCTCTTCCTATATTATTACCCCCTAAATTTGGAAAGGCTTATTTGCGGTAAAACTAGTTGATCAGTGGTGCAGTCGACGGTTCCATGCCTTTCCCCCTTGAGTTTTCCGCTCGAGGGTACCAGTCTAAAACCTCATATAAACCTTACTCTGTTATGTTATTTCATGCATCATGGTCAAACCTAGACAGGCTAAAGAGTGGTCCGCACGATAGCTTTTAATATTGCCTTATCCAAAAGTCCATTGGGTTTCCCTAAACCCAAACGGACATCATCACGTTCTGTGCATTTATTTGGAGAACTAAATGCTTTATGCTAATTATTGATGTTAAATATTCGAGTCTGGTGGGGGTCAAGGTCTAATCCTGTTTGCTTTACAGAAATATGAGGCACGAAGTCCCCAGATTCATCATGGTCTCCAATATCCGTCCAAGATTTCGAAGTTGGTGGGAAGATTTACATTCTAGCGACAAAACTCTCGTCAGAAAATACTTGGGCAATCTACCATCTCTCCTAGAAATCCATCCTAACAATATGATAATAGAGGCTGCTACCCTTTTTTGGGATTGTGAAAGGTCTGTGTTCCACTTTGGGGACATTTAAATGACACCTTTGCTGGAGGAAATATGAGGACTGGCTGGCCTAGTATGGGAAACCCCGGGGTTGCTAATGCCTGAGAACCGCAGAGGCAATGATTTCCTCAAAATGATGGGTCTGAGGAAAAATGCAGAACTGGATGCTTAAAGAAGTCACACATCCCTTTTGACTACTTGTACGAAAGGTACGGTCACAACAAATCATACCGTACCTACCACGATGAGTTTGCCATCACATCCTTGGGACACATCCATCGTAGAGTATTCGTCTTCATGTTTTGCTTCTTGGGTCTGATTTTGTTTCCAATAAAGAAGGAGAGAATCCACACTAGACTGGCCATGGTAACCAAGACACTAAGGCACGGAATTGGTGGGAAAAACTTCAGCATTGTGCCCATGATCATTGCAGACATATATCGAGCCTTGGAAAAGTGTCAATGAGGGGCAAGACACTTTGAAGGCTGCAATCTACTACTTTAGCTTTGGCTCATGGAACATGTCCAAAAGGGCGAATACCGAAAAGAAATTCATCGAAGAGTTTGGGATGACCACATCGCTTTCCACCATCCAAAGCGAATGAATTACATCCCCAACATGTTTGCTCAGCCTGAGAACGCCAAAGGATGGGTCGAGCTCTTTGATAATTTGACTGAAGAACAGGTTCAGTACAGAGGAGTTCATCGCCCGTTCCAGAGATGCACTGTTCCTAATACTAATTGGTCTAAGAGGAACATACCCTTACGTCCTTCTTCGAGTTATAGGGCAAGCGGGTAGGAAGCAAGTTGATCACGCTCAACTATGTCTTCTATAAAGACTAAACGGGCGTTGCAAATATAATTTGGGGTATTACACCCAAAGTCGATCCCACGGAGAATTGAACGTATCAATTGAGTATATAAAATACTAAACTGGTGTTTAATCAAGTTTCTCAAGACTTTTGAATATCAATTTGTGTTGTTTAACTAATTCTACTAACAAAATAATCAACTAGTAATTAACTAACAATTTAATGTAAACAATAATAATAAAGGTCTAAGGTGATGGTTTCCCCCGTTGGTGAATTCTTTCTC